>JARUKP010000858.1:0-10432 GCA_029874955.1 Octopus insularis
TTATCTACCTTCCTACTTGTTAAGATTTTGGTTTTAGCTAGGTTTACTCTAAGGCCCTTTAATTCTAGACCTTGCTTCCACACCTGAAACTTCTCGTCTAGTTCAGATAGTGACTCTGCAATAAGTGCAAGGTCATATATATATATATATATATACATGTATGTATATATTGAACACGCACAAACACGGGGACCTTCACAGACAAATAAGATAGATGTGCACACATATAAGCACATATACGCTCATATATATGGACATACATACAGATTTTCATAAGCACTTAAATGCAAGAAAGTATACTCAAACATGCATTCACCAAAAATAACGCCCGTGCGACCCCATCTCCCACACACACAGAGGTGCATACACTTTAGGGCAATGCAGTTCCTTAGAGAAAGTTCAGTAAAGAGATTTGCTTGAGATGGTAATAATATAACGGAAAGGACAAATAGTAATTGGGTGACAAAAAAAACATTTTCTTTTAAATAAAAACCTAATGGCAGACGACCGTCTTGTCGTTACTATCGCTGACATTTTCAGAACTTGCTTTTGTCTCTGATATTTTTTTTTATTCTACTGCTTGTTTTATTAATCTTCTGGTGTGTATTGTAGATTTTCTTTATTCATGTTGTTGTTGCTAACGTTCCTTTATATACTTCTTCCTATATTGTTCTAGTTTGTTTAATTTTTGTTTCATGTTTTTTTTGTCATATTCTTGGTGCTAATATTTACGGCTTTTCTCTTATAACATCTTTTTATTACTTTATCACTTCATCTGTCCGTGTCTCTATCTTTCTTTCTCTTCCATTCTCTTTTTTTCTCTCTCTTTACATCCCCCCTTCTCTCATGAACTTTCTATTCCTATTTATCTTTTCACATCCATTTCCTTCTTTAACGTTTATCTTGATATATATACATACACACAAACATATATATTATACACTAGTCTGGTACTCATCAAAATTCTTTTGAATATTCTTTTCTACTCTAGGCACAAGGCCCCGATTTTTTTTTGGGTGGGGGGCAGTCGATTAGATCGACCCCAGTACGCAACTGGTACTTAATTTATCGACCCCAAAACGATGAAAGACAAAGTCGACCTCGGTGGAATTTGAACTCTGAACGTAAAGACAGACAAAACACTGCTAAGCATTTCGCCCGGCGTGCTAACGTTTCTGTCAGTTCGCCGCCTAACGAAATTCTTTTGAATATTATACAAACATAACTATTGCAGAGGAGAGTGACAATTATTTTTATATATCGCTACACACACACACATGATCCTCCTCAAAACGGGAACTTTTGAAAAGCCCAACAAAAATAGGAAAAATCTAAATCCATCAAAAAAATTGACAGAAAGTAAGCAACTTCCCTTTTAATGATCAACAAGCCAAAGTAGTGATGGCTTAAAAATACATTCTGGAGATTGCTCTCTACTACAAATGCATTCTGTCAATCTGTCGTTGAGGCTCCCCATTGCTTGGTGCAAAATCTCAGTTGGTATACTACGAATTCCGTCTTGAATTCTTTGTTTCAGTTCATCCAGTGTCTTGGCCGAACAGTGTAGACCCGACTCATAAGGTACCCGCTACAAGAAAAAATCACAAACAGGCACATCCGGTGATCTTGGGAGCCAGTGAATGTCACCAAACCTCGAGACAACACGGCTACCGAATACATTTTGTAAAGATGCCATTGATTGCTTTGTAGTTTGTGATATCGCATCATCCTATTCTAGTGTGTGATGTCACACCATTGTGAAGTTGCGGAAATTGCTCAATGTAGGTGCAACAAAAGATTGGCGCATCCCAACATATCGACTCAAAGTGACAATCCTTGTGATCTCCTCTTCATTTTCGAAAAAGTAAGGTCTGACGACACTGTGTGACGAGATTGCACACCATACTGCGTAAAAGGTGTTCATGGAGGTCTTTAGGGTAGCTGTCTGCCCAGTACCGATAGTTCTGTTTGTTCACATAACCCGTGAGATGAAAACGAGCCTCGTTTGACATCCACAGCGGGTCAAGAAATTCGTTGTTTTCATTGATGTTTTCCATAATTTTCTGACCAATTGGTGATCATTCACCTTCAGTTCTTGCACGATCTGCAGTATGTAGGGATGAAATTTTAAGTCAAAATGGAGAATTCGGTATGTATGTATGCATGTATGTATGTATGTATGTATGTGTATGTATGTGTATGTATGTATGTATGTATGTGTATGTATGTGTATGTATGTATGTATACATATGAAATAAAAGTAAGAACTGTGAATGTAATGAATAAATAACTAGACATTTGGTTTGAAGAGTTTATGATAAAAGGTTGGTTTTTTGGGGTTTTTTTTTACATGAAAACCATAGAAAAAAATAATAATAAAATCTTTTCAGTAAAGGGAGTTGTAAGGACTCCTGTGAGGTTCAAGGACTGAACTGAAATCTCTCTAATAATAATTATTATTATAAAAATGATAATAATAATAATAAGGAAATTAAGTGGAATAATAGATAGTAGACATGTGAACCCTCTAGGGGCAAGAAATATAGAAGAAATATAGAGGCTGATAGATAATAATCTAATAACTGAATTAATAAATTAACAAATGAATGAAGTGAATAAATGAATAAGATGAAACCAATTTGCAGGAGAGTTAGAAATAAATATTGAGTTATTTCCCTTGTATTAATGTTTACTAAAATAACCGGTTTTTTAAAAATGTATGTGCATAAATATTTCCTTATAATTCAAATTTTGTTCTGCTGAAAACCATTCCTGAAGAAGTGCTAAATGGAGGATATCCAATGGACCAGTCACTGGATAAGTTTAGTACAGAAATGTTAACATAGAATGGTAAATAAATCGAAATTTTTGGATATATCGTATTTGAAGTCTCTGTATCTTTTAAATATATGTATTTGATAGTTAAAAAACCTTGAAACATATATATATATATATATATATATATATATATATATCAGAGATATATATCTGAATGTCTAGTTGTGCAAGTTAGAAATCATATAATTTTAAAAAAGATATATATTTGTATATGTGTATATATACCCATCTACATGTGTATAAGTATCTAATGAGTGCATATATGTGTACATATGTGTGTATATGTGTATGTATATAAGAATGTGTATTGGTATGTATACAAATGAGTATGCATGTACATATTTCTATAGCAGTGTGTAAGTCTATTTACGTTTGTATATGTAAATCTATGTACACCTGTGTAAAATAATTATTTCATCTGAGAATATCCAGGTATATTAATTGTTATCTCTCCTAAATTACTAAAAATTACACCAGATTATATTTGGTTTGTTTTCCTCTGTATGAAATATACACAACTATTTTGACATACATTAACAAAAACTTTCTTATATACTAAATGGCTCTATATCTGATAACATATAAGATTATCACATAAATAATACCCTTTTAGACTTCTTTACTTGTATAGTATTTATTTTGAAATTTTCTGAAAAATATATCAACCTGTGGCTAGATAATTAATTACGACATATAACACCTATTTTTTCTATGAATATTTGACCTATTATTTACAAAAAATACTAAAATTAAAACTTTATAAACCAGAAATTACTCCCAAATACCAATGCTAACCACCAATTTACTAAAAATCTTATGTCAGAAGGAAAATTGACGGTTGAGTAAAAGTTAAATATGAATTTGAAACACAGAAAAAAACCTATGTACTTTAAACGTCTTTTTTTAGTTTTTCTATTAACTACTGAGGAGTACAAGTATGAATATTACAATTTTCTATTTATGAATATCTGAGTCCATTTGTATGAAACAATTGTATAGCAATATGAAAAATAAAAACTATAACCCATTTTAACATTCAATCTTCTTCATTACATAAATATGAATGAATTTGTTGAACTTTGTTTAATAAGTTAAGTCATAAACTGATTATTTCAATACAAGCTTTCATACTGGTACAAATTTTATTAAAAAATTCGAAAATTAAATATGAAGAAAAGACATTAGAAATCTTAGGATAAATTTCCAATTAAAGAACGAGCATACATTCATCTGATAAAATATATATAATATATAAATATTTATATATATATATATATATATGAACCTAACTAAAACCAAAGTCCTAATAAGTACGAAGGTAGATAAAACACAAACCCCTTCAGGTAGATGGCCCTGCTCGATCTGTAGAAAAGGAGTAGGTAGAAACTCTATGAAATGTACTCAGTGTAAGCTATGGACACATAAGAGGTGCAGCAATATCAAAGGAAAGCTAACTAGGAAGTTAGTTTTTGTATGTAGCAGATGTTAAAGGAGCTATAAACACTGTAATGGTGCAGAAAACAACTTCTGCCACATTCCAGGGAGAAAAACTAGAGGTAGTTGATAGCTTGCGCTATCTTGGTGACCAAGTTAGTAGTGGGGGAGGGTGCGCTGAAAGTGTAGCTGCTAGAATTAGAATAGCCTGGGCAAAGTTCAGAGAGCTCTTACCTCTGCTGGCGACAAAGGGTCTCTCAGAGTAAAAGGCAGATTGTATGACACATGTGTACGAACAACAATGCTTCATGGCAGTGGAACATGGGCCGTGACTGCTGAGGACATGCGTAGGCTCACAAGGAATGAATCCAGTATGCTCCGATGGATGTGTAATGTCAGTGTGCATACCAGACAGAGTATCAGTACCTTGAGAGAAAAGTTGAACTTATGAAGCATCAGTTGTGTAGTGCAAGAGAGACGATCATTGCCAGTGCTCCTGGAAGGGCTCATGTGCGGGCGACACATGAAATCTTTCAAGCGGGATCGTTGCCAGTGCCCCTGGACTGGCTCTTGTGAGGGTGACACATGAGGTTTTTCGAGCAAGATCGTTGCCAGTGCCCCTTGACTGGCACATGTGCGGGCAACACATGAAATCTTTTGAGCGGGATCATTGCCGGTGCCCCTGGGCTAGCTCTTGAGCGGGCGACACGTGAAATCTTTCGAGCGTGATCGTTGCCAGTGCCCCTTCACTGGCTAATGTGTGGGCAACACATGAAATCTTTTGAGTGGGATCATTGCCAGTGCCCCGGGACTGACTCATGTGCGGGGCCGTCGTACAATTTTTGAGCGAGATCGTTGCCGGTGTCTCTGGGCTGGCTCTTGTGTGGATGACATATGAGGTTTTTTGAGCGAGATCGTTGCCAGAGCCCCTGGACGGGCTCATGTGCGGAGCCGTCGTAGGACTTTTGAGCGAGATTGTTGCCAGTGCCCCTAGACTGGCTCATATGCGGGCAACACATGAAATCTTTCGAGCGAGATTGTTGCCAGTGCCCTTGGGCTGGCCCTTGTGCGGGTGACAATTGAGGTTTTTCAAGCTGGATCGTTGCCACTGCCCGTGGACTGGCTCATGTGTGGGCGACACCTGAAATCTTTCGAGCAGGATCGTTGCCGGTGCCTCTGGGCTAGCTCTTGTGCGGACGACGCATGAGGTTTTTCGATCAAGATCGTTGCCAGTGCCCTTTGACTGGCTCATGTGCGGGCGACACATGAAATCTTTCGAGCGGGATCGTTGCCAGTGCCCCTGGAGTGGCTCATGTACACGTGACACATGAAATCTTTCAAGCGAGATCATTGCCACTGCCACTGAACTGGCTCTTATACGGGGCCGTCGTAGGATTTTCAAGTGAGATCGTTGCCAGTGCTCCTCGACTGGCTCTTGTGCGGGTGACACATCATGTTTTTCGAGCGATATCGTTGCCAGTGCCCTTAGACTGGCTTATGTGCGGACGACACATGAAATCTTGCGAGTGAGATCGTTGCCAGTGCCCCTGAACTGGCTCTTGTATGGGGACGTTGTAGGATTTTCGAGCGAGACGGTTGACAGTGAACCAGTACTGGCTCATGTGCAGACGACACATAAAATCTTTCGAGCGACATTGTTGCCAGTGCCCCTGGACAAACTGATGTTCGGGCGACACATGAAATCTTTCGAGCAGGATCGTTGCCAGTACCCCTGGACTGGCTCCTATGCCGACGACATATGAAATCTTTCGAGTGGGATCGTTGCCAGTGCCCCTGGACTGCCTCATGTGCGGGCGACACACGAAATCTTTCGAGCGAGATCCTTGTCAGTGCCAATGGGATGGCTCTTGTGTGGGTGACACATGAGGTTTTTCGAACAAGATTGTTGCCGGTGCCCCTGGACTGGCTCATGTGCGTGGCCGTCGTAGGATTTTCGAGCGAGATTGTTGCCGGTGCCAATGGGCTGGCTCATGTGCGGGCGACACGTGAAATCTTTTGAGCAGGATCGTTGCCACTACCCCTGGACTGGCCCCTATGCGGACGACACATGAAATCTTTCGAGCGAGATCGTTGCCATTGCCCCAGGACTGGCTCATGTGCGGGCGACACATGAAATTTTTCGAGCGAGATCGTTGCCGGTGCCAATGGGCTGGCTCTTGTGTGGGTGACACGTGAGGTTTTTCAAGCGAGATCGTTGCCTGTGCCCCTGGGCTGGCTCTTGTGTGGGCGACACATGAGGTTTTCTGAGCAAAATCTTTGCCAGTGACCCTGGACTGGCTCATATGCGGATGACACATGAAATCTTTCGAGCAGGATTGTTGCCAGTGCCCCTGGGCTGGCTAATATGCGGGCGAAACATGTAATCTTTCGAGCGAGATCGTTGCTGGTGCCCTTTGGCTGGCCCTTGTACGGGTGACACATGAGTTTTTTCGAGCAAGATAGTTGCCACTGCCCGTGGACTGCCTCATATGAGGGCGACACATTAAATCTTTCGAGCGAGATCGTTGCCGGTGCCTCTAGACTGGCTCATGTGTGGGTGACACATAAAATCTTTCGAGCGGAATAGCTGCCAGTGCCCCTGGACTGGCTCTTGTGGGGGTGACACATGAGGTTTTTCGAGCAAGATCGTTGCCAGTGCCCCTTGACTGGCACATGTGCAGGCAACACATGAAATATTTCGAGCGAGATCATTGCCACTGCCCCTGAACTGGCTCTTGTGCGGGGCCGTCGTAGGATTTTCGAGTGAGATCGTTGCCAGTGCTCCTCGACTGGCTCTTGTGCGGGTGACACATCATGTTTTTCGAGCGATATCGTTGCCGGTGCCCCTAGACTGGCTTATGTGCGGGCAACACATGAATTCTTTCGAGCGGGATCGTTGCCAGTGCCCCTGCACTGGCTCATTTGCGGGTGACACATGAATTCTTTCGAACGAGATCATTGCCTGTGCCCCTGAACTGGCTGTAGTGCGGGTGACACTGGAAATGTTTCGAGCGAGATCGATGCCACTGCCCTTGGACTGGCTCATGTGCGGGTAACACATGAATTCTTTCGAGCGAGATCGTTGCCGGTGCCCCTGGGCTGGCTCTTGTGTGGGCGACACATGAGGTTTTCCGGGCAAAATCGTTGCCAGTGCCCCTGGACTGGCTCATGTGCGGGTGACACATGAAATGGTTCAAGCGGGATCGTTGCCAGTGCCCCTGGACTGCCTCATGTGTGGGCGGCACATGAAATCTTTCGAGCGGGATCATTGCCAGTGACCCTGAGCTGGCTCATGTGCAGGCGACACATGAAATCTTTCGAGCAATATCGTTGCCACCGCCCCTGCACTGGCTCTTGTGTGGGCGACACATGAAATCTTTTGAGCAAGATCGTTGCCAGTGCTCCTGGACTGGCTCATTTGCGGGCGACACGTGAAATCTTTCGAGCAGGATCGTTGCCAGTGCCCCTGGATGGGCTCATGTGCGGGGCAGTCGTAGGATTTTTGAGCGAGATTGTTGCCAGTGCCCCTGGACTGGCCCATATGCGGGCGACACATGAAATCTTTCAAGCGAGATCATTGCCGGTGCCCTTGGGCTGACCCTTGTGCGGGTGACACATAAGGCTTTTCGAGCGAGATCGTTGCCACTGCCCGTGGCCTGGCTCATGTGCGGGCGACACGTGAAATCTTTCGAGCGGGATTGTTGCCAGTTCTCCTGGACTGGCTCATGTGCAGACAACACATGAAATCTTTTGAGCGAGATCGTTGCCAGTGCGCCTGAACTGGCACTTGTGCGGGCGACACATGATGTTTTTCGAGCAACATCGTTGCCAGTGCCTCTGGACTGGCTCATGTGAGGGCGACACACGAATTCTTCCGAGCGAGATCGTTGCCTGTGGCCCTGAGCTGGCTCTTGTGCGGGCAACACATGAAATCCTTGGAGCAAGATTGTTGCCAGTGCCCCTAGACTGGCTCATGTGCGGGCGACACATGAAATCTTTCGAGCGAGATCGTTGCCGGTGCCCCTGGACTGGCTCATGTTCGGGCGACACATGATATCTTTCGAGCAGGATCGTTTCCAGTACCCCTGGACTGGATCATGTGCGGACGACACATGAAATCTTTCGAGCGAGATCGTTGCCAGTGCCCCTGGACTGGCTCATGTGCGGGGCCGTCGTAGAACTTTTGAGCGAGATCGTTGCCAGTGCTCCTGGACTGGCTCATATGCGGGCGACACATGAAATCTTTCGAGCGAGATCATTGCAAGTGCCCCTGGGGTGGCTCTTGTGCGGGCGACACACAAAATCGTTCAAGCGAGATCGTTGCCACTGCCCCTGGGCTGGCTCTTGTGTGGGTGACACATGAGGTTTTTCAAGCAAGATCGTTGCCGGTGCCCCTGGGCTGGCTCTTGTGTGGGTGACACATGAGGCTTTTCGAGCAAGATCGTCGCCGGTGCCAATTGTCTGGCTCTTGTGTGGGTGACACATGAGGTTTTTCGAGCGAGATTGTTGCCGGTGTCCCTGGACTGGCTCTTGTGCAGGCGACACATGAAATCTTTCGAGCAAGATCGTTGCCAGTGCCTCGGGACTGACTCATGTGCGGGGTCGTCGTAGGATTTTCGAGTGAGATTGTTGCCTGTGCCTCTGGGCTGGCTCTTGTGTGAATGAGACATGAGGTTTTTCAAGCGAGATCGTTGCCAGTGGCCCTGGAGTGGCTCATGTGCGGGCGATACATGACATCTTTCGAGTGAGATCGTTGCCGGTGCCAATTGACTGGCTTTTGTGTGGGTGACACATGAGGTTTTTCGAGCGAGATTGTTGCCGGTGTCCCTGGACTGGCTCTTGTGTGGGTGAAACATGAGGTTTTTCATGCGAGATCGTTGCCAGTGGCCCTGGACTGGCTCATGTGCGGGCGACACTTGAAATCTTTGAAGCAGGATCATCGCCAGTGCTCCTGGACTGGCTCATGTGCTGACGACACATGAAAGCTTTTCGAGCGAGATCCTTGCCAGTGCCCCTGAACTGCCTCTTGTATGGGGACATTGTAGGATTTTCGAGTGAGGTCATTGCCGGTGCCCCTGGACTGACTCTTGTGCAGGGCCGTCGTACAATTTTCGAGCGAGATCGTTGCCGTTGCCCCTGGGCTGGCTCTTGTGTGGGCGACACATGAGGTTTTTCGAGCAAGATCGTTGCCAGTGTCCCTGGACTGGCTCATGTACGGGCGACACATGAAATCTTTCAAGCGAGATCGTTGCCAGTGCCCCTGGACTGACTCTTGTGCAGGGCCATCGTAGGATTTTCGAGCGAGATTGTTGCCAGTGCCCCTGGACTGGCTCTTCTGCGGGTATAATGTTAGTGTGCATACTAGACAGAGTATCAGTACCTTGAGAGAAAAGTTGAACTTACGAAGCATCAGTTGTGCTGTGCAAGAGAGACGACTGTGCTGGTATGGTCATGTAGCGAGAATGGATGAGGATAGCTGTGTGAAAAAGAGCCACACCCTAGCAGTTGAAGGAATTTGTGGAAGAGGTAGACCCAGGAAGACCTGGGATAAGGTGGTGAAGCACGACCTTTGAACATTGGGCCTCAACGAGGGAATGACTCATGACAGAGACCTTTGGAAATATGCTGTGCGTGAGAAGACCCGGCAAACCAAATGAGACCATAACCTATGCCAGCGTTGTAACCAGCCTACTTATGCGTTGCTTGCTAAGACCTGTTCAGGCAAGTGAAATCACAATCAAAATCAAATTTGCTGACGTGATCGATGACAGCACCGCCAGTGGAATGTTAAAAGCACCAAGTGTGATCGTCACAATATTCGAGCGAGGTTGTTGCCAGTGCCACTGGATTGGCTCCTGTGCATTTGGCACATAAAAAACACCATTTGAGCGTGGCTGTCGCTAGTACTGCCTGACTGGCCCTCGTGCTGATGGCACATAAAAGCACCCACTACACTTTCGTTGTGGTGTGCAAAGAGACGACTGCGCTGGTATAGTCATGTGGCAAGAATGTATATATATATGTGTGTGTGTGTGTATAAGTATATATATGTGCGTGTGTGTGTGTGTCTGTGTTTGTCCCACCAACATCGCTTGACAACCGATGGTGGTGTGTTTACGTCCCCATAACTTAGCGGTTTGGCAAAAGAACCGATAGATTA
>JARUKP010000859.1:0-10432 GCA_029874955.1 Octopus insularis
TGTGTGTGTGTGTGTGTGTGTGTGTGTGTGTGTGTGTGTGTGTGTGTGTGTGTGTGTGTGTGCGTGCGTGCGCGTGTGCGTGTATGTGTGTGTCTGTGCGTCTGTGTCTGTGTCTGTGCGTGTGAGCGTGAGTGTGTATGAGGGAGAGAGAGTGGGAGAAAGAGAAGCTGATAAAGTAAATAGAATTTACGTTAAAAAAATTTGCAGTGTTTTTCTCGATTAACATGTAAGCGTCTTCGGAGCAAAGCCTTTAAATGCTCTCTCCTGTTTTAGCATCTGTCACTCTTACCTACCCCTGATACGCCTGTTGTTTTACTCTTTCTTCCCTCTAGTATTACCGACAGTACACACATTGCGTTTTATTATGTGCAAGGCGTGTGTGTCTGTGTGTGTGCACACAACTACACACACACACACACACACACACACACACACACACACACGGGGTGAGCTTTATACATCCTCTTTGATCCCTTGCCCCTACTACCTCTATAATACTACACTTTTCCCTCACCCTCCATCCACACTCTCTTTCTCTTTGTTATTCATACCTCATACCACCCATATAGCGAGAAATAGCACTGATCACAAATGAACGTTGGCATTTTTACCACCATCCTATTCACCTCGCTTCTCACTCTCCCATCACAATGGCTAGATATGGAGGATAGCATCGGCTCTTTTTTGTAACTTATATACCCTGCCATCATCATTTCTGAGCTACAGGCAACCATTTCCTCACCCACAGCCCATTCGTTATTAAAATCTACTACTAAATCACACTAAATATGTAGCTACCATCATTGTCTACCTTCTATTACTCGACCCCAAATTTGAACCTCTTCCATCACACCACCATTTACCATCCTCATACCTCAACCACTCTGTCCTATCATGCCCTTGCTCTTCTCACTTTCTCAAGTTCCGATGTCATCGCTCTCTTCTATTCACTCATTTTCGTTATAATTCCTTGAATGAATAGAGACACCTTAAGATCAAGAAGGCTCCTGAGTCTTGCTGAGAACATAACAACCTCACTAGTGTTGGCACCCTGATAACTTACACTGAATATACTTTATAAAGTGTTGGTGTTAAAAAGGATATCCATCCATATAAACCGAACCAAAATTAGACTGTACGAGCAAGACGTGAACTCCAACCCAGATAGGGGGTCAGTTAGACCAGATAAGAACTGATTCAGATTGTAATAACCAGTTGAGACATAACAGAATGATGTGTGCGCATATATGTGTGTGTTTATATAAGCATGTGTGTATTTCCTAAACATGATTACACAACTGTAATGAGATTAGAGAATGAGTTGAGACATTTGGGTTAGCGCGTTCTATTAAATTGCTCTCAACATGAATTCCTTGAGAAGAACAATCTGTGTTTAAAGTGTATCACTGGCTCAACCTTGACTTACTGAACTCAACAGAAGAAAAAAATTAAGATTTCAAATTCCATATGTATGAAGTCTGCGGGTGGAGAGGAGGGATTTACAAGGAAGGGTGTGGTATGTAGAATAAAAGTTATGTCTTTATAAAATGTAACACTAAACCAAAACTGCAGGAAGTCGTAACTCTAAGATGCCATAGGGTAAAGGGTTTTAAAAAAGTTGTTTCCAATGTGTAAGATTGAAATAATTTGAAGAAATAATGGGGGTTATCATACCGCATATGCACACACTCATATACAAACACACAAACTCACATACGCACACACCACACACATATGTGCACGCACGCACGCACGCACGCACACAAAAACGTACACATACACATACAAACATATGCACATACACACACAAACATGTACACATACATGCACAGATATTTTGATATGCATATGCGTAAATGATGCGGAGATACACAAACCAATAATCACTGTGTTTCGTACACACAGAAGAGATTGAAATTATGGTGAAGTTGCGATATACTTCTGTGAAAATGTCGCCACCTTAACCCCGTTGTTACATTCAAACTCGGTCTATTAAACACTCATACTGCATTTAAAGCAATTTGGTGTGGTAATATACACATTGTATTGTCCACCTGATGCCTCAAATCATGACAAATTTGAGGAACCTTTTAAAATGATAAAAGAAATACAAGCAAAACTAGATAAATACATTAATGTATTTATCTGGTGGGTGACATCAACTTCTTCAAACTTCAGATGGCCTGAAGGCGACATAATCTCGGGAATGACACGCAAAGAATGCAGTCAAACAGATTCTGCTTGATCTCACGAAAATGATGTTTATGAAACAAACTATAGTTTTCCCAACCTAGACGAAGAACAACTTATATCACTGCTTCAACCATAACGTGAGATTTATCCACTGTGTGAAAGTATCGCCGACAGCTTTCTCAGACAATAACTCTTAGAAATCACAATCTTTGGTCTAAAACCAATTAAAGACGTATTTCACACAGATCGCACTCAAATCCTATTTATCTGATTTCTACAAGGCTGACTGGAAACCAATTGAAAAACAGATCTTGAAGTAAAATTGACCCAAAAGTCTCTCTATGCAAGACATTGACAGGAATCTCATATATTTTATGACACCAATACATTGAATTTGTTCCAGAGGGAACAAAACATTCCCCAAAACAGGAGGGGCCTTATGAAACGGAGAATAAAGATTTCATATGACAAGTAAATAACTTAATGACAGAGAGATATTCCACCTCAATCCCACTTTCAGAATTCTAAAATATATTCAGATTCTCCCCCACCCCATGAAAAAGAAAAGGAAGGAAGCGACATCAGGCCGGTTGAAAATATAGAAAATTAACCCTAAAGCCTTTTACAAATTTGCAAAAGAATCTGCTTCAGTACGCCAAAAGATAGAGCCATGTTTGAAGAAAATGGTCAAATGATTGCAGACCCTGTGAAGATAAGGGAAATATTAAATATACAGTTACAAAGTGTTTTCACTTCCCCACGGAGAGGTATGCAAACAAGCAACCTTGATGAGTTCTTTAACACCCCACATCCACACAAGGAACATGTAACCTTTGTTTAGGAAAAGGATGTTATATCAGCTATTGATGAGATGAATTTGAACTCAGCAACGAACCCAAATAGATTTCCGGCTGTACTTTTAAAGATATGTAAGAGAGCTCTCGCAAAACCACAGCAAATACTTTTCCACAGATATTTAGCATGTTGCAAACTTCCCAAAATGTTACAAGGGGAAATAAAATGCCCTATCCATAAAGGAGAAAAAGGAGAGGATACTAAAAATTACAGGTCCATTTCTCTGACTTCACATGTTAGCAAAGTCATGAAATGCATTGTCAGAAAGAAGCTGATTGCTTTCCAAGATGAAATAGCTTGGTCTCTAATATGCAACGTGACTTCCGTCCAAGGAGAGCTATCTCACACAACTCAGCCACATAAATAGTATGTGATATATTTCGACTTCGACGAGGTCTTCGACAAAGTTGATCATTAGATATGTTACACACTGCATGACTTTCATATCACTGAAAAACTAGCTTTGGGGTTGCATAGCATCTTTAAATGGTTGAAGTCAGTGGTGCTCTCTCTGGGGAGAACACAGTACTAATTGGGGACTCTCGGGGAACAGTACTGAGATCACTACTGTTTGTAGCTGCTCTGCCAAATATGCCTTCAGTCATACAATCACTCGCTCTCCCTAGTTATGCTGATGATATAAAAGTATCGCAAGCAGCCAAAGACCCTGATGATATAAAACTGGAGAAATACCGGAATACAGTATACAAGTGGGCTGATAAAAATAACATGCAGTTCAATGCTGAGGAATTTTAAGCACTTTAACACAACAAACAGATTGCAGTCAAAATCCACAAGACTAGAGGGTAGTGCAATTCCAGAGTTAGAGTTGGAGTGTGACCTGGGTATCCACATGAGTAATGATGCATCATTCCATATGCATATTTCTAAGACGGCAACACGGTACGGGCGAGTAGCCGGTTGGATTCTGGGATCATTCAGAACAAGGAAAACGGATACCAATGCTACTCCTATGGAAAGCCTTTACTATCTCAGTATCTTAGATTGGCGCCTCCAACTGTGGTCACCACAAAGTGTCAAAATAATAACGGAACTCGAGACAATCCAACACTACTACACAGAAGATTCACTCGGTGCAACAGGGAGAAGCTAAAAGGACAGAGGTTCTACTCCCTAGAGAGAATACGCAAAAAGTATGCCGTGATGTGTGCGCGCGTGTGTGTGTGTGTGTGTGTGTGTGTGTGTGTGTGTGTGTGTGTGTGTGTGTGTGTAACGAATAGTTTTCTAGATTCTAAGCCAGGATTCGAAACAGCATCTATATCATTGTACAAGTTCTCAACCTATTGTTCTTGAATTTTACTCAACGAAATTTATGAGAGTCGATTGTTAACCTGTAACTTTTTCAAGTCAAACTTGGGTCAAGGCTTATTGCAGAGAGAAAATTCTTTGTTTGGCCCGACCAAATTAGAAAAAAATATGATACTGAACCGAAAATCAGTTCTCTCTCTTTGGTTACTTCAACCAATTAATAACACCGGCCAACAAAACTGTTGTTGCATTGATACCAACAATTGGTATTACCTAATTTGAGTATGCTGAATTCAAATATGAAGTTAGTTTTTTTTTCTCCGCAAGCTCTAGATTTTTCACAATTAAGGTTTTTTTTATATTTTTCAAATTTCGAATATTTCCTGAGATAAGATGTAATCCATCAGATACTTTCTAGTTGTGCTATCTTCAAACTAGGTGGAAAAGAACAAATATCTATGTATTAAGATTCTAGCTTTATTCATATATACGAGTTAGTACACCACAATAAGAATTAGACTATAAAAATAATATTTCTTATTCCGATTCTGAGTAAAATAAATGTTATCATGAGCCAATTTTTTTCTGTTTTTGCCATCTGGTTTCAGTTGAAAATATGTTATATACAAATGATAGGTGTACATAGTTGAGAAACTGATTAGGATGGAAGATAAAACACAAGTAGATCTTTTTCGGACAAGAATTTGCGCTTGGAGCTCTTGCATTTGTAGACTTTCTCAGGAAAATCTTATTTGATGCTTCCTCAGTAATCTGCCATCATATTTTCATCCCATCGCCCTTGATAAAGATCTTCCATGGTTCTGAGGTTTTGGCGGAAGCGATCTCCATGTTCATCACTTACATCTCCAAGATTTTCAGGGAATTGATCAAGGTGACTATGCAGAAAATGGAGTTTAACATTCATGTTATACCCAAGATAATGGAAAGCTGACAGCATATTATTTACAATAATTTCATTGTCATCTGCTGTTCTGTTTCGAAAAAAAAATCTTTTTTATGACTGCTACGAATGACAGCCATGCTGCTCTTTCCTCGTCATTCATCTTTCCGACAAATTCCTCATCACGTACAAAGGCGCGAATCTGAGGTCCGCCAAGCACACATGCTTTGAGCTTCTTGAATGACAAACCAAAAAATACTATCATTCAGCCAACTTGTTTTATTTTTGCCCAGGATGTTGATAGTTAATCTCATCATTTCTTGCTTAACATGTTCAAGCTTGCCACTTTGATATAAAGTTCTCACATTCCAGGTTCCAACTCTGATGGTACTTCTGTTGCTAACAGTTGTTTGCTGACAGTCGGGACCCATCTGTTGGTCATGGAATGCACTACTGGGCGAGGAGCCGTCCTCATTAGACAGACAAGCCCCTTTCACATCGTTATCTTTCAACATTTAATTGCGACTATTCATTATCGTTCTTGGGATTAGTGAAGTGGTTTTCCATTGCCTTCTTCATTGCAGTATGACGGCTGCCTCTAGGTTACCAGAATGCTTGTCACTTAATCAAGATCTGCTGATGTCCATCACTCAAGGATCATCCACTGAGATACTTGTACTACACCGTTGCTGTCCGGTGCAAGGCATGTCAAGGCCTATTTAAAGCTAGATTTGCCATACCACAGCAATGTCCTTGCGAATATACCGTTTTTGACGACCCCATTGATGCCACCCAAACAACATCCAGCCCCCTGTTGCTGCTGTAGTTCCCTTTTCAGTTGCCTTTTACAACACGCAAAGGATACGTGAGAGGTATCCTAAAAAATTTGTCATGACTTCTGTCACCATTCCTCCTTAAAGATTTTTTTAAAATAAAGACAATAAAAATGATCAGTCAACCTATTTGTGTCTAGCGACTCAAATAATGTTGTGTAAATATAGGTCACTAAAGAATAATAAATGTAATCATTGCATTAGCAAGGAAAATAATGACACAAAGTGTAAACATTTCACTAGCAACTTATTACAGAGAAAGTAAAGTCATTTAAAAGAAGAATAAAGACGGACGGATCGACAGAAGTAAAAAAAAAGTTATGGGTTTATTTTTGTTTTATTTTCAACCATCCTTCAGTATAAATTGTTCTTCATTTTCTGTATATGTATTCTATCATTGGGCAGACGACAATGGCCTTCGAAGACTCAGTCTGAAGACAAATGATTAGTTGATGTCGGAAGTGGTCAGTTAATTACATATTTTCTGGAGAAAACTAATCAAAGAAACAATTAAAAATAGCAATGATAAAACAAGCAAAGTAAGTTTATTAGTTCTTTAAACGTGTAAATCGGGTAAAATATTAACAAAGTGTTTGAGAATGTTGGACAAAATGTTTGTGATATTCAAGTGCAGACTTATAGCGGCACAAGCAGTTTGCGCCGACTGCTCCCTATAAAACTTCAGCGACGCAGCGAGTCGAGGTCTTTCGGTTCCAGACCTTTTGAGGTCTAGCCACTGACCACACAGGACACAGTCAGTTCCAGCGACAACTCAACAGCAGCCACATGGAGACTCATCAACACTCAACCAACAGCATACGGCAATTTCTTTCTTCGTCGCCTCCATCACCTTAATATCGTCAACACCATCTCTCTAAGTACATAGCAACCAGCAACACTTGCATAGGTTCCAGCACAACACTGTTCGTGAATTACTTCACCATGGTTAACAGCAAACACAACCTGCGAGAACTTCTGTACCAAGTGACCCAGGCATCAGCATCACAGCCACAGCTTCACGTACGACATGTGCCTCAACCGACTCTGCATTACAGCCACAACTTCTTGATACAGCATTTCAACTATCGTGTACCTTGACTACGAACTGGCATTTATTATCCTTGAGTCTGAACATTCTTCTAACGTCATATTATAGACTCTTTTAATGCTTTGTACTTATTGCACACGCATACATCCATGTTTGTACACATACACTTTGTTCTCATGACGGTCTGTCTATTATCATGTATATATGACGCACACGCAGACACGCCTGTTAACATATTGATGCGACCACCGAAAAACAAATTAATGTTGTATCCCTATCTCCCGAACTGGGTTTGAAACCGTATTCTGGTTGTTGGGGACAATGGTATTTCCTTTGTCTTGTGAACAAGTACAACTATTTTTAGCGTAGGAGTGATCGCTGACCCTTTCCGGTCAACGAAAGTTCAGAAAAACAAGTTAGGAACTGTACTAGACTGACCCAGCTGTGGAGGGGGGTAAAGTAGGACTGCTAAGTACGGTATCTCTCATAAATACGACAGTCGAGTTGGCATCAAGCAGTTGGCGAAGGCAGTTGGCCTGAGAGTTGGATGAAGAACGCGAGCCGGTGTGAAGGCTAGCAGCCAACCAAGATGAACAGAGAGACTGACAGACAGAGGCTGAGAAAGAGAGAGCCTATGGTCAGAAAGGAACCAGTCAGCCGATAGGGACTGAAGCAATTAGAGAGAGGAACAGAGAGATGGGACTGTGTGGCAGCCAAAAGATCGTAGTAGTCAGTTGGTCACTACTTCTTGGATTATAGTAGGAGTTTTGAAAGAAAGGAAATTATTACGGTGAAGGTTTGTTCAAATATTCTTTAAAATGTACTTCATCGTTACATGTGTTAAAAGAACTGTTAACTGTGATGTTAACTTAAAAGAAAAGAAAAGAAAGAACTTTGTGACATGTTGTTAATGGAATAGAAAAACAACGAAGTGAAAGAACTTTTAATGGACTTGATGTACGAACTCTTGATTGTAAACTTGTGATTATGCAATGTTCTGAAACCTTTGTTAAACGTTATTTGAATTGTTATGCCATGTATTGATGATGTAATGTTTTGTTTGCTAAAAAGAAGAAAAAGTTAGTTCCGCTACCCAACGTATGGTCTCCGTGTTATTTCTTCCTCCTCCTTTTGCCTGTTGTCTTCGTTGCGTACTCCGGTTGGGGCTTAGTCGTGGCGAACATCCCGACTCACTGAGCGTCAACAATCGTGCGTGTGCAAGTTTTCTCTTCGGTTTGAGGTGCTTTGCCTGCAGGCGTTCGTAACAATATCTAGCCATTTTCTAGTGTTTTACATGTTGATATGCTTTGATTCTTAATGAATCCTTATTACTGAATGGTATATATATATATGTGTGTGTGTGTGTATGTGTACATGTATGTACACACACACACATATATGCAAATATATACATGTACATATACACACACATATAGTATGTGTGTGTTTGAGTGTGTAAACTGATCTTTTTCTGGTTCAGTTGTATGGTTGTCCTAATACTAGCATGTATTAAATGTGATTGCTTATGACAGTATTCTGAAGGTAAATACTTTTTCTTACACCAACCCTAACTTGTATTCAGGTATTCCATACTGAAATGCCAAATTTTAGGACATTGCTTGTATTGAACATAAAGAAATATCACAATTCTACTCTGAAGCAGTGTCAGTGTGATGATACAGAAAGACAAACACACACAGCATCACCATCATCATCGTTTAACGTCCATATTCCATGCTGGCATGGGTTGGATGGTTTGACTAGGGACTGGCAAGCCAGGAGGCTGCACCAGACTCCAATCTGATCTGACAATGTTTCTATAGCTAGATGCCCTTCCTAATGCCAACCACTCTGAGAGTGTAGTGGGTGCTTTTTACATGCTACCAGCATGGGAACCAGTCAGGCAGCATTGGCATCGGCCACATCCGGATGGTGCTTTTTACATTCCATCAGCATGGGGAGCCAGTCAGGCAGCTCTGGTAACGACCCACCCATGAATGGTGCTTATTGCATGCCACCAGCACTGGTAATGGCCACATGCTCACTTATAAGAGGGGCTACCCAAAAGTAGTCAGAAATGTTCTTGTAGGACAAGCCCATTGTAGTTCAGGCTTCTACTGCTAGAAGCCACTTGATGTGATCCTCAGGAATCAGTCTGCTGATCGGCATTGTCGTGTGAAGTTGTACAGTCATGTGGTGCTAATAAAATGTACACTTCTTTTTGTTTAAAATAAGTTTATATTTGCTCACTGATTAAGTCTACACAAAGTTACATTATGAATATATGCAAAGGTGGTTGCAATCCTTTTTTAATTGTCATCAATTACATATAGAAAGCTGGCAACTCTATGAATGATTCCAGAAGGAATCAGCCTTGAATTCAGTGCAAGGTTTATCTTCTATCATCATCTACTTCTTAGGTTCAGTGTATGGAAGGCATCACATTGAACCACTTCCCAGATCATCTGAATATTTGGCAGAGAGAAGAAATCTAGTTATTCATTGTCTGTGAATAATCAACAACCCCTTGTTTCTTATGAGTATCACCAGATGTAACCAACACCTTAGCTTTCCAAGGAGACTTGGTTCATTAATTTGCACCTTTAGCAAGCATATTCCTTCAGAATTTAAAATTCTTGGTCATCAGGAAAATGCTGACTAGATTTTGCAACTAAGGGTTTGCAATCAATAGTAAGATTAGTAAACAGTAAAGGAAGAGGTATGAAAACAGTAGAGACTACAGACTGAGTAGGTTTAGCCCTGTTAAATAAAATCTCAAAAGAAGAGTAGTGTTCAAGCAAGTTTTTCCTAGAATAACACCACAGCAAAGATCTGTGATAACAGATAATTTGAGAACTCTACACTTTCTTGACACATTCCAATAACCTTTGAAATAAGAGTAGTACTTGTCTTCAGGACATAGCCATTTTCTGGGTTTACCTTCCACTTGTGTTTATTACTTCCTTGTTAATGAAGCTTTTTTTAAGCTTCTTGTGTCCTCTAATGACTAATATTCTTATGTAAAAACGGTGAGATGAAGCAAAAGAAAGTGCAACTATTGTGGATACCACTGAAGATGTAGACTAAGGAGATCAACAAACTTTGTAGCAATGTCTCTTCTTAACAAAGTTGTTACATTGCTTTATCGTTGACCTTTAAAGGTAAATGCTGTTACTATTGAAGTATGATTTGAGAGCATACAAGTAGTGTGTTCCACTGAGTTTTTGGAGGATCAATTACAGCAGCACAATTTGAGAGAAATTGAACAAAAAAGCAGTGCTTTTAAGCAATTTAAGAGCATATCTGTTCACATGCAGTCGTAAGGCTCAAAAT
>JARUKP010000860.1:0-10432 GCA_029874955.1 Octopus insularis
AAATCATCCAACCCATGCTAGCATGGAAAGCGGACGTTAAACGATGATGATGATGATGATGATGATGATGATGATGTTTTCTCTATATTTACCATCGAGAACCTTCCTTTCATACAATTAAACCGTACACATAGGTGTATTTTTTCTCCATGATACGTCGCGATAAACGAAGAGAACAAAACTGCTGTGCATTATATTAAGACATTCTCGTTTTGTCTTTTTTTTTAATTACCACAAAAATAAGCAAAAACAAAACAGAAAACAAAAAGAACAAAGAAGTCAATTAACTGAATATATTTAAAGAAGGTTATTTGATTAAAAGATATAATTCGAGGAAAACATGCCACCTCTAGGATCAGGCCAAAGCTACCAACCATTCGGATCTTCTCCCCTTTTCCCGTCACGCTTCATATACTTACTAATTACAGTTACTAATGAGTACTTTCAGAACAGACGGTACCAAGTAGTCAAAAGAGAGAGAAAGGCCTCAAATTCTTTTGTCATTAAAGTACAGCCCATCGTAGCATTCAAAAGTGGTTTGGAGTAACAGCCTACCTTCCATATAACCAGTGCTCATCTTCTCGCAAATCTTTATCTTTCGTTGTCTCTCCCTATTGCTCATTCAAATCGTACACTGCTGTTCGATTCTATATAAAACATTGATGAAAACGATTGAGTCGTAAAGAGATGGACTTCGCCTTAGACGCTTTGCCCATCTTTGGCAAAATTTAGCTTTCCTCTTACCGCTCTCCCTGTCAGTTTGTTACATCTCTTCATTGCCTCCCCCTTTTCAATATCGCTAAGCAATGGGCTAGTACTAGTGGTAGAGTAGACCTCTGCTTTTTGGTTGTCGGCTTCTGAGATTGAGGTCGGAGTGAGATTTTACTCCATTCTCGATATTTGCAACTTTTTGTACCTGCTCATGTTACTGCTAGATTTAATATTTTCGTTTTTTTCCCCTCTTTCTCTAGTCTTGTTATTGTTGTTGCTGATTCTACTAAATTATTTTTTACTAATTCCATAGTTCCAAAGCACGTACAGCTGTTACCACTTCTGCATTGCAACACCAACAACAGCCTCATGATCTTGTTTTACGCATCTTAGACAGTATAAGCGCAAGTAAATAACACGCCAGCTTGACTTGCTTCGCTCTTGATAAAAAAAGATTATCTACACTGTCCTGTAAAACCTATCCCGATGATAGAGAAGACAACACATCACACAACTACCTTTAATTGTTCTCTTGCAGGTATAAAATAACTGATCTGCTCATGTTGATGCACATATGTTTGACTTTTCAACTCACTCACTCATTAAAGAAAGGCTCTGACAACGATGCACTCGTTTTGAATTTTTTTCTTATCGAGTCAGTTTATGTGATACGTCTGTTGCTGGTGGCGTTAGCGAAAGAAAAGCTGACATACACTTCGCTGTTCTCTGTACTTTGTTGTTGCCATTGTTTTTGTTGTTGATGTTGTTGTAGGTAATGGTGGTGGTAATGTTGTTATGCCTGGTAAATTTGTATTTTCTGTTATTAGATTGTGACTGCCTGTATCTGCGCGTTTCGTAAGTAATGTTTGTTTGCTTTCTCTCCCAAATTCTGCTTATCATTTTTAAAATTCGGTTTATTGTATTCGAAGTTTATTTCTACGTTTTGTATTGAAAGGGCGTATTCTGTGTTACTTTCTTTCTTATCAATACCTTTTACTCTTGCTACTACTCCACTACTCCTCGAGTATATTGTAAACAACAGAGACTAATGTAAAATATTACCTAAAAGACAGACCTATCCTCTTTCTCAGATATCGAGATAGACTTCTGATATTTCGAAATTCTCTGTTTGTAAGAAATCATTGGATTTCTTACCAGAGACGTTCTTCCAACCCCAAAACGTAAATATTACAAGAACAATTATTTCTTGCATAAAAATTTCGTGGGGAGAAAACAGTCACAAATATTTATCTCATTATTTCACTGCTAGTTTATTTAAAAATATGAGTAAAAAGCAGTTAGATGCTGGAAGTGATATTACCATTGTGAATGAAGGAACTTTGAAATATATCGGTAATCCAAAATTAAGTAAATCTATAAAGTAGCTTACGATATTACGGGTAAAAGATTGTAAAAGATTGTATTTTGTTGACAAATTTGTGTGTAACGTAACATTTCGAGACCAAATGAAAGCGGCAAAAGTATGTGTTAAATAATTCAGTTAATCTGTTCTGCATAGAATGGATGGAACTATTCAAATTGTAAAGCAACGAGCCCCGAGCTGTGGTACACTGACTTTTTTTGGTTGACCTTTGCTGCTGTCACTGTCTCTGTAGATTATATAGGTAGGAGGTTGGTGATTCTTGTCACTATTACTTACAATTTTAGAGGTAGGAGAGCACACGTGCTAGCGATTAATCGATCAAATATCTGCATCATGTGAAGCTTTAACTGTTTTCAGCTTGAATGCTAGATCCCTGTTGGTATTTGGTATCCTTGGCTTTCGTTGGTCACACCAGATGACTTGAAGAAAATTGTTGCAGTTTGTGAATCACTTCAAATCGCTATTAGAGTTTGAAGTGCAACAAAGATACAGAGCTATCAAGATTACTTTGATTCATAAGGGATTTAACTCTTCGATTTTTCGGGTTTAATTTTGATTCATAAGGGATTTAACTCTTCGATTTTTCGGGCTTAATTTTCTGAGTTGAAACTGTCTCAGAAGAAATGTTCACCTATAGTGACAACTGGAGATCACCTCAGTTTCTAAATTTCAAATTAAAAACTAAAATTAATTTCTATATTTTGAATATTTAGTATGTTCACACACACATACTAAACACATCCATGTACACGTGCTTGAAAAGCCATATGTGTATGTGTGTGTGTATGTGTGTGTGTGTGTGTGTGTGTGTGTGTGTATGTTTGTGTGTGTGTATTTGTGTGTCTGTGTATGTGTCTGAAAAGTTGCTGGCTATAGGGCCCTCCCCTAGTGTGCATGGTACATTTATATACAAGATTTGTAATCATACAGAGATTTATCAAAGGACATTTTGATTTATCTCTGCAAGAGCATTTATCGTATTTATTTGTATATTAGGCAGTCCCGACTCCATTTACCGGCACTGTTATCGTGCTAGCTGTACCATGAGTATTTCTACTACTACAAATTGATCAAAGTTGATGGTTATCAATGCAGTTTACATCTCCTTGTTTGGTATTTAGATGCAAATGTTTGCTAGATCCAGTAGGTGGGTAATTGAACCTTTACCACATTAGGTTACATTCACGGGGTGTCGATTAAAAATAGCATGATACCGATTAGATTTAAGAAAACACTTGTACAAAGCAGCAAAGAATTTTCCAGCGATCCTGGCTGAAACAAGCAAACCGAAAATTGGATTGAACCAGAGGATATATATTTATTCTTTCATTCTTATATATGTTTCAGCCCTGAGGCTGTGGCCAAGCCGAGGCACCGTCAGTCTAATCACCTTTTAACAGGCCAATTCTATGGGATTGACTTCGATACTGCTCCCCTCTTTTGAATTTCCTGCCTTGATATTGTTTTATCTAGGATCTCGAAAAGCAAGAGGTTAAGTTGTTTCGGGAAAACATCTACTCCCACTCCATTGAAATCCCTAAGATATTTTGGCAAGGCTTTAAATACCTGTAGGTCATTGAATCCCAAGCTGTTACAGTACATGGTCCTCACCTTAGATGAGACAGCTGGGACATATGGAGGTCTGGTATAACACCAATTCGAGGTCTGGTATAACTCGCAATTCCAAAGTTTGGTACCAGCCCCTCCAGGATCTTCCACACATATATCAGTGCATACCTCTTCCGTCTTCGCTCCAGGGAGTAGAGTCGTAGCTCTTTCAGCCTCTCCCAGAAGTTCAGTTGTTCCATTGATGCAATATTTCCATTGATGCACCGCTAGAAGAAGAAGAAGAAGAAGAAGAAGAAGAAGAAGAAGAAGAAGAAGAAGAATGAAGCCTTTTGACAAAATGATATAGAATTCAGGGAATGCAGAATGTCATAACCATTATGACATTCTGAACGAGAGTACTTAAACGTACTTGAACAAGAGTAAATAAGACAAAATTACTGTAACCAGGGATTGAAACCGGATTTCAGATTAGATTATCTTTGCCAAACCGTAACCCTAAATTCTACAATATTACAATGTCCAGAAATTTGAGGGGACGTAGCAGTCGATTATATCGACCCCCACTATTTCAGAGATGCTTTATTGTATCAAAACCGTAAGAATGAAAGGGGAAAAATTGACTTCGGCAGGATTTGAACTTAGAACGTAAAAAAAGGCAATATATATACCATAGGGCGTGTTGCCCGATGCTGTATTCATTTTGCCAGTCCACCACCCTCACAATTGCGAAATAAGAATAAAGGATTTCTAACGCAGTGATATATATAAAAGCGAACGAGAGTAAAACCGTGACTGGATGATGTTGATGTGGTGCTCAAGTGCAATAACCAGGAAGTGAAATGAAAATGGGGACAAAATCGGTGCCGAGGGAGTGGCTGACAGGGACCTAAATTGTACGCTATGGCGCAGGGACCACTATTTCAATTGATAATACTACTCATTATACGAACGGACTAGCAAACCTGTTTCTCTTGACTACATCTGCTAAGAATGTATGTCGTTGAATATGTAACTACTGTATAACAACTGTCTCCTCCTGCTCTACTGTCCGTCCATCCACTCACATACCTATCAACCTACTTACTTGTCCTTGTAGTTAACATGGTAATAGACATTACTGTAATGATCTTTACATTCAGCGACACTGTAGGTAATTCAGAATATTTTTTTAGTTTTTGCCTGTTATATTTTCACTGGCTCTATACAAATCGGCTCTCTTTCGTCCATTCTCGTTGTTTCCATTCACACGCACACCCGCTCACATCTGTGTGCTGGTATGCACGTAAACATGAATAAAAAGAAGTGTGTATGTCCATACACACACACACACACACACACACACATACATACATATATATATATATATATATATATATATATATATATGTATACTTGTGAATATAAAAATAGATATGCATTTACGCGCGAGCGCGCGCTTGTATGTATATGTAAGCACGATTTGTTATTTTTCGTCAGATTATCTTCGAATGAAAAGTGAAGTAGTTGTTAAATTAATTATGTATGCAAAGTTCTTGTTTAATGGTTTCCCAAAATAACAGACCTATATATCAGAGTCGCACGCTTAATATTAGAAAGAAAAACAGGGAATATATTTCTGATGTTAGTGTACAGTGAGTGCACATTGAGTGCACAGCTATGCAGAAATTTAATTGTTCAGAATTAATAAAGCAAAAGATGGAGTGCAAGTAGACAGGTAAATAGTCTGAAAAAATGCATAAGATTGTCTATGAAAGTTCGTAAATAAACAAGTAAGTAAATTATAGTGAGATAGTTTGTTGACAAAGTTGTAGAGGTGTTTGCAGTATTGCTCCGGAGATCTGTTTTCTGAGATCAACTCACACTCGGATCAAATCTTACGTCCGTCTGAAGTCAATAAATAATGCATAATTGTTACAGGCACGGTTATATGTGTAAGATGCGTCTTTTACCACCATGTTGTTTAGGGTTCATTCCTACTGCGCCTGGGTGAAGTGTCTTCTACTATAGCCCCACACCGGTCAATGCCTTGTGAGTGAATTTGGTTGAAGGAAATTGAGTGGATGCCTGTCACATATATATGTGTGCGTGTTTATGTGTGTCTATGTGTACGCATATTTGTCCGCCAAACACACACACACACACACACACACACACACACACACACACACACACTACTTGACAACCGATATTGGTTTGTTAACGTGCACATTACTTAAATGCTCGGCCTTGGGGATCAACAGATTAAGTATGAGGCTTAAAGATAAGCGTTGGGGTAGATTTGTTCCACGAAAATCTTCGAATGATTGCTCCATCATGGCCACATTCAATAACTGAAACAAGTAAAAGATAAGTGATACCAGTCCTGTACATGGGACAATATTTCTACCTCCTTACTTGTTCACGTTTTTTTTTTTATTCACTTCCTCTCTCAATGAATCAGCTATGCCCAGATCCGCAGAAGGAAGGCGTCCACCAGACTTTATAAATACCCAAAGTACATTTGTCAAGAACCTGCGTGTATTCTAAGATTTCAAGGCCCACAGATAGAAGGAATGACAAGTGCCAAAAATGTTTCATTTTTCATTGTAATACTTTTTTATGAACTTTACTATATACTTGTTAATGTGACCAATTCAATGCACAAATGTATTATTGCGGGTCCTGATTAATAATATAGGTTTTTTGTTTCTCATTAACTGTAGATGAGACATAAGTCACTGGATCAATACTAAAAGCTATGAAATGTAAGATGCTGTAACAATTTCGCCAAATTCATCGTATAACTCTAAAGACACCAAGGTACAGAAGTGGTACTAAGCAGGGAAATGTTTAAGTCCATGACGTAAGAACAAGCACAGTACAACCTGAAGTGGTTGTAAGTCAATATGGTTGCAATCGAAAACAGTAAAAAGAAACCGCAATCTGGTCACAATGTTCTGGGATAGATTTAATCAAACGTATACTACTTCTTATGCAGCAGTGTAGCTTTATATATGTTGTTAGTAATAATTATTTAAAGAATACTGTGATGAAGAATGAGAAAAGGGCACAATGGAGAGTAGTCCTTCAGAAGCAAGCAATATATACGTGCATAGTGCTCTATCTTATATATGCATAGCTGAAATGTATGATCTTTATGATCTCGTAGATTCTCTAATCCTGAGAAATATAGAATAAAGTTAAAGAGTATCGATAAAGAATTGTTTGGTGTGTCTGTGTAGAAGCAAATTCAAATCATCTAATTAATTACATTATTTATTAATTAACGAATCATATTTTTGATAAGAAATATTTTACCCAGTCAAAAAATATCAAAGAACACAGAATGAAATCTTTTTTTTATTTTTTGTTTTATTCGAATGAAAACAGATGATGTGAATGAAATATTTGATTTTTTTGGTTTTGTTTTATATTTTTGTAAGAAAAAAAGAAAGAGATGACATGTTTGGTCTAACTGGCATGGGTACTATTCTGGCTTTCTATAGGGTTTTCAGTACCGTCAGTCATATCTTTTGAAGAGTCTTGGCAGAGAATCCGGTAGGAAATGTCCACGGAATATTTGTCATCATTCTCAAGGAGGTAATGTGGATTCTTTTCAGCTCGACGCCTGTAATTAGTATGATAAAAATGGTTTTATTGGTACAAGGAAAGTTATTTGCGATTTAGCATTATACAGGTTCATACGAGAACAGTAACAAAAACAATGGCTTTTGCCCTTGAAGTGGCACTGAGTGTGACCCTGGAGTCGATGGAAAAATATTGCCGCGTCCTCACTTCCAGAAGTTGTCAAATACCTCAGAAATTCCTTCGATTCACAACTGGTGATGACAGTGAAGAGCAAATAGGTAGAGAGACCCACTGCGCAACAGTAACAACAACAGTAAGAAGCGCATCACACGGAATAATCATGCCCCCTTTACTTCAGTACCACCCCACCCACATGTATGGATGTGGGCTAAATCGAGGCTAAAAGATACAGGTAAAATTGTCCGAAAATATGATACAAGTATTCCTCTAAATACAATCGTAATAATCTATAAAGCAATCAAAGTATGCGAAGAGAGTTATGTCTCCTCTGAAAAGACGACCCTCTTCGATGAAGAAGAATTCATGTTGTATGAAAGGAGACTTATTACGAAAGGCATACAAGTGCCGAGAAAGGATGATCGAATGCAATTTCAGAGCTCTTTTTTATCTCTTTGCAAATCGTGCGACTCCAGAATTTTTTCAATCATTCTGTTTGTAAAGACTGTGACGAAATTAAGACAATATGATGCTTGAAAATTAATATACCGATTATATGTTTTTAATGCCTCTGTTTTAATCACTTGGTTGTCAAGTTTCAATTCGTGTTGTGTATTTTGATTTTCCTCCATCAATAGATGCAATATAATTCATTGTTTCAGTCAATTATATAGCTGCAAGTACGTACCATAAAATAAGTGTACTGTCCACTGATGTAGGGACGGGGAATACAATATAATGTCTGAATGAGTCATCTTTTTGCATATTAGAGTTAAACTCGTATAGTATGCAAACTAGTAGCCCCAGTTCTCTAAAACAATTTCATTTGATGTGTATATAAGCGGTTTTCCTACTTGTTTCGCAGGGATTGGTCAAGTGTCTCTGATGAGACACCCAAAATGGTCGAAAATTGATAAAGATTATTCATCATTATTTTCTCCATCTACGGTTGTACGGGAAAATAGGTAAATTAAAATTTTGAATATCTACTTTGTGAGTTTATGTGCAAATCCTGCACTGTAAGCTAGATTAGTCTTAGACGTGAGTTTGAAGCTGCATCAGCCATCTTTGTGTGTAACAACATATGATTCTATGGCACCAATGTAAAGTCCAGCTTCTACAAACTTAATGTTTGTGTTGCCGTTAGAATTCAATCATTAAGAGGAATATTTATTATACAAGTAGAAATTAATACTGGTGTATGTAAAATTTATAGGTATCATTGGTTCATCATGTTAATATTGAGGCGAAACAGATACTCACCGCTTCAAGAAAATGAAAGCTGCTACACCTGCCCCTAACAGGATCAAAGGGACAATAACATAGGCAGATATTTTTCCGGGTGTAACAGACGAACCTTAAAGTATCAACAAAAATAACATTAGCAATTTGAAAATTAATTAGTTGAAGTTTATTAGACAACTTATAGTTATTCTTCTTCGACGCAGTGTAGCTGAACTGTTTACTAGATCCCTCTGCAATGACGTGCAAGGGAGTTTTACTACTGCATTGCAACAGAAACTGGCGGGAACTGACAGCCAGTCGAGTGGATTGTATATGTATCCCACAGATCCAACTTTGTTACATATTGTCTCACTTTGATTCTGCCTTAGGATTATGCTTAAGGTATGCTTGTTTGTAGAATACTTAGACACTCAAGCGCTATTTCAATTAGCAAGCAGTTCAGCTGATCAAAAAAGTGAAATTTCGTGACCGGATATACAGACTAATATCTCCTACATCAATGGAGCCAAAAGTTGGAATCCTTTTCTTTCCAAAACCCAAACTATAAAATCCTTTTCTTTCCAAAACCAAAGCGAAAAAATAAATATATAGATGGTGCAAAAGTAATGCCCATATTTCTAGAAAACAGTTTTAAATACTAGTTTTCATATTGTGCCTCTTACAATGTTTTAGGAATGTCACAATGAGTAATTTATACATTTTTCTTTCAGATTCGGATTGCAATGGCCATAATTTTCTGCTATATTTGCATTCAATGTCCGTCCCATCTAAAGATCACATTAGGCATGTTTTACTCTATGAATTTCATAAAGGTGTCAATGCAAGCACAACAGCAAAGTCTCTTCAGAGAGCTTATGGGAATAATGTAGTGAGTGAAATAAATTGCAGGAGATGGTTTGAAAGATGACCAAAAAGATGGTCGTTGAAAACAACTTGATTCTGATGAGTTGGAAGCTGTTGTCACAGAAAATTCAACCGCTACTTGTAGAGAATTCGCAGAACTGTTTAACGTATCCCATACAACTAGGCTACACTAAATGAAAAAAATCGGTAAGGTCTCAGTGGTCTGAAAATGGATTCCGCACGAACTGTCTCCATAGAATCTGCAACAGCGTGTTGTTTGTTGTAAGTGATTACTTTCACGACACTTTAAGGAACCATATTTAGAAAGGCTTGTTACAGGTAATGCGAAATGGATTCTTTAAAATAACTTTAAATGCCGCGAATCGTGGAACAGTCGAGCAGGAGGATTTGTTAAACAACCAAAAGGAGGACTTCATCCAAGAAAGATCGTGTTGATTGCATTATGGGATATTGAAGGAATCGTCCATTGCGAACTGTTAGACAACAATCAAACAATTACTATTAATCTCTACTTCATCGTTTGAAAGCTGCTTGAACAGAAAGCAACCCTGCTTAGTCAACAGAAAGTGTGTCATCTTCCATCATGATAATGCTAGTCCTCACACAGCTCGACTCACGAAAGATCTCTTGGAAGGGCTTGGTTGGGAAATATTGCTTCATCCTCCATATTCTCCAAACCTTGCTCCTCCTGATTATCACTTGTTTCGGGGATTACAGAACCATTTCAATGGTCTTGGGACGATGTCAAGAGAAGAGGGGTTCAAAATGAATTGGATTCACATTACGCGCCACGACCTAATCAACTTTACCAATGTGGCTTCTATAAGCTTGTTGAGTAATGGAATGAAGTTCTAGAAAACAATAAAAATGATGTTAACGAATAGATATTGCCTGAATCATGGAATTTTCATTTTT
>JARUKP010000861.1:0-10431 GCA_029874955.1 Octopus insularis
ATAAACATTCCATATGCTATATATTGTGCAATAAAATTTCATCAATATAGCCGCACATCTACAGTCTTGTCAATGATAAAACGGTGTAGTATATCAATGTTTTGAATCATTGCTGTATGACGAAACAGGTTAACACTTCATAGTATGGAATGTAGCTACGTAATTACGTAACCTGCTAGATCTAGCCATATCTTTATTACTAGTGGCTTTAAATCGCATAAAGTACACGAGATGAAGAATAATAAAATCTCTTGAAGTTTCGTTATGGGAAGCATGAAACCATTTGCAACACTATCTTCCGGAAACTGGCCAACCACCAGATCACCTCCAAATCAAGTGTCACACAAGCCAGATAGAATTCACGCTCATAAGGAAATGAGACAGTCAGATGGCTGTAAATGCACACACTCAACAACGACAAGTGATTAGCGATGTCAAAGCAAGGAGAGAGATTAAGAAATTCAAGAGAATCCGGAGAAAGAAAGAATGGAAGCTGAATCACCCTGAAACCACTTCCTGTAGATCTTAAAAAGACACCAAATTCAATAATAGCGTACAGGCTGTAGAAGGAACTATAACAGGTGGTCACGATAGAAAGTATTACAAAGAAACCAAAATTTAATATAATTCTGTAACTGTTACTTGTCTTAGTCATTGGACAGCAGTCATGGTGGAGCAGTTTAGTAAAATATCTAGAGTGGTACCTATTATGTCAATTTTTTGACTGAATCGCTAAATTGCAGAGATGTAAACAAACCAACGCCTGTTGTCAAACAGTGGGGGACACACAAACGTGCGCGCGCGTGCACACACACACACATACACACACACTCACACACAAATAAACAAACACACACATACACGCATTTAATATTAATACTGCAGGCTTTCACACAGTTTACATCTACCAAATTCACTCACAAGGCACTCGGTAGAGCGGGGGCTAAAGTAGAAGTCTCTTGTCCAAGATACCGAACAGAAGTAATTTATATTGCATGCTTTCATTGAACTATCGAATATAGCTGTGTACACTTAAGTTACGTGCAGTTTTCTTTCGTTTTCATGTTTTCTGTAACATTCAAAGCGTTCATAGCATCTGTAGTTCATTTTACACTATTTTGTCGCAAGTAAAGTGTGAGGCTACTGTAGTGTAAGGGACTACACTAAAGAAAATGTAAGAGCTTAACAGTTCAAAGGATGACAATTGAAAGAAAGCTTAAAGAACAGAATATCATAGATGAAAACAAAACGATATTAGTGAGTTCCAGAAAGCAGCAGTTCTGGGAAAGAATCTATAAGAATAAAAGGAATTGTAAGTAACCAGAAACTCAACAAAGAAACGATGCTCTTCGTAAGAGAAGCGAGAAGCACATTTAAAGGTTTTTACCGATTATACTAGACCAGAAAGCTTATCAGAACAATAGACATCGAAATATTTATGGAAAAGACACAACGAATATTCGGATGATGAACCGAATACTCCTGCAGATATGAAAATACTCTCAGAAATAAGAAAGTTCCGAGCAAGGAAAATAGATCTCAACCTTCTTGGCAGCCGACATGGACAAGGCAATGGATTGAATGCATTTGAACCAAGAGAGATCTTTGATCAAAGTCAAAGCAAAAAGTCAGATAACGTAGCTTTCTGGTAGATAAGCCTGGATCACAAAAGCTTTGTTTTGCCAGCTTTGAAAACCACCAGTCAGTCGCCACCCAAATCTATGACCATTCAAAGCTCATCTTCAAGAAAAACGATTGTTCTCTTTCTGTGTATTACACACACACACACACACACACACACACACACATATATATATATATATTCGTGTGAATGTGTGTTTGTAACTCTTGTGGTTTCGGATACATATTCGTCTGCATCATATTTTTATATCTTGAAGTCACCTTCTGGCTGGTTTTAAATTTCACCCTTCCCAATATTGTAGTTATCTCATATTTACATTTCCCTATATTAGGACAATTTCTCCATTTATTTTAATGATACATTTTTATCTTCGATCAACAGAATTGCTAAAACAGCTAAATGCTATGTGATATCTAGTTACATCAGTTTTCATTTTGATTTTTGGTTCTTTTAGTTGAAATCCTGCCAATGTCATTTCTCTGCGGTTGTTTAAACAAGTACCAATTATGTACTAAGGTAAATTTAATAGACTATATCCATTTCCCAAAATATCAAATTCTACGCCAATGTTTCAGATATTATTATGAGGTGGTGCTGAAAAGTTCCTGGCTTTGGGTAAAAGAAAATGCAGGAGGATCAGTTAATCATGATTTTATCCAATATATTCTTCCCTCAGGTTCACTCACTTATAGTAGTCCTTCAGTTTTCTAATCCCGGTAAAAGAACGCGGAAGGCTAGGAACTATTCAATACCCCTTCGAAGAGTCGTAATAAGTGTTGCCTAGGTGGAAACAGTAGCGTAGTGAACCAAACACTGTTCAACGTGCGTTTATTTACGTTCTAAGAGTTCACATTTACTTTTGTTACTACTGAGTTAGTGAAATACGTACCTGTCGCGGCTTTCCGTCATTATATTCCCAAGAATAGTCAGAACGGCAGAGAACTGAACGATATCACAGTATTTAGTCTCGTCAGTTTACATACCTAAAAATCTCATCTTGGTTTTAATTTAATCAAGTAACATGTCTCCTCTAAAACTTCTTGGCTATAGTCCCATACGGGAAATTCTTATAATTACTACCATCTTTCCTCCCCCTCCCACATAGTATGATTTATATAATTTAAAAAGCACGTCAATATTTTCCTTTCTTATGTAACATATTAAAAGTTTAATCTTGGGTGGCATACTTACAACTTTTCTGTTTTAATGATTGCGCAAAAACACGTTCTGGCAACGTTTTCAGACTCTAGTGTTTATTATTTTCTGGATCTTGCCAATGTCTATACTTATTAGTAAAATCTCCATGCTTTCAATGAAGCAACTATATATTATTCCAATTAGAAATGAAGTGGTGGACATATTTCTTGTATGCCTGAATGGCTTTAAGTTAATGGCTGATTCACTCTGATTCCTTTGCTTTTCAAATCGTTTCTCATATTATAGACCTTTCTATTGTAATGTCAATTATTAAATTACTATTGTTGTTCTTATAAAGATATATAGTATTAGAATAGATTTCCTTGTGTTAATTCAGGATATGTCTGGATGCTAACGTCCTACAATAAATTTCAGGAAACAATCACACTTCTAAATTTATTGTAGCAATTTTAGTCATCTCTCTCTATTATGTGTGTGTTTGTGTGTGTGTGTATTACGAAAGCGCATAGCGTTGGGTTCACAATTATGAGGCAGTGAATTCGATTCTCACGCAGTTTCACTCACAGGGCACCGCACTACTCCGGGCTATCGTAGAAGACACTTTCCCGATGTTCCACCCAATAAGACTGAATGCCAAGCAACATTGCTGGAAAGTGAGTCTTAAACACCCGGCTATGCTTGGTTATATTTATGTAAATTTCTCTTTTAAACAAACGGCGCTTCTTTTATGTCTTTATAATCATTATTACATATCTTTCTTTTCTAAATTTTAGTAGTCTTGTTTACATGCAAAACCCTCACAACTACACTCACTTACACACGCACACACACACACACACGCACACACACACGCACACACGCGCGTGCACATACACACACACACACACACACACACACACGCACACACACACATACACACACACACACGTATTTTGGTTTGTTCTGTGCTGTCCATATTGTTTTTCTTCATATAAGCCCTTGTGGTTGATAAAGAAATCATTATTACATGTCTTTATTATCATTTTATACGTTAGAAATCCTGCCGCTTGTGAATAATCTCGACTGCCATCCCATTCTACATCTAGTGATGTTCACATTATACGTTGATATTTTACCTCCGGACAGCGTTGTTTGTACAAACCTACTGCTATTTGTGTTCAGACGTTGACCACCTCACTTTTTATTCAGGAACAATGCATCATGGGCATCTTTATTCTTTGTGTCTGTCACCATTTTAAGGCAATACGGTATGTTTTGAGGAATATTCTGGCTGAGATGCGTAGTTGGTCAACTGACAGCACAAAGGCTCTCTCATTGTTCCCCCAAATCACTCGAATATAAGGATTTCGGACTGGATGTCTCGTAGCATTTGTTCTGTTTTTTTTTATGTATTCATTGTAGAAATCCTCTCACAGTCAGCTTCCCATAAGACTTAATTCGTCGCCTTGGTTTTACAAAATCATCCCCAGACACCTTGGGTATTTTTAACCAAGTACTCTGTTGCTAGCATTCGAGTCAGTTTTCCGGCTCGGGAGTATCTTCGTTCCTGCTCTCTTGTCTCAATGAATCTGTATAGGGTCATAGGCGTCACTTTCTTCTCTGATGAAGAAAACAAAAATAAAGTTGATCGATCTGCTTCTTCGTTTCAATATCATATGTTTTCTTCTGCACATTACTTCATTGGTATTAATTCTCATGATAAATCTTTGCATTTCTAGTACAGCTTCCATGTTTGAAGATATGTAGTTGACAACGAAGTAAAGCTAACTTTGGTTTGCTCTGGAGTTTTTTTTTTTTTTATTTCCCCTGTCAACAACGTTAAAGACGAATTAAGCCATTGACTAGCGGTTTTGTTTTTCATCACCCATTTATCTATTTGTATTTCTTTCTTTCTTTCTTTCTTTCTTTCTTTCTTTCTTTCTTTCTTTCTTTCTTTCTTTATTCCATTCTTTCTTTCCTTCTTTCTTTCTTTCTTTCGTTCTGTCTTTCTTTTTCGTGATTGTGCTTATAGAGTTTGTCTATTTCAGCTTTATATTCCATTTTAACGTGATTGTGTTTACAAAGATTGTCCATTACCGCCTTATATTGTTTTGGTACACAAATTATCACAAGATTTAGTATGTTGCCTTGTTCTGTTCGTTTTTTTCCCCGACTTACTCTGCAGCTAAACTCGTTTTCTTCCCCCAATGTGTCCGTTTGTGTAACTCAAGCTGTACATAACCATGATTTTCTACAGACACCCATCATAAGGAAAAAACTGTAAATGTTTTCAAAAGAGGTAATATATTTCTGTAGCCTACAATTTCCAATATTCAAGACTTGAAATGTAAACCCATAAAATACTATCATTATTCCTCTGCTTAATTATACATATCTATATTCGTATTTACCCATCAGACACCTGAACCATTACAAATTTCTCTCCCCCCCTCTCTCTCTCTCTCTACCTGCCTACCTATCTATCTCAACAAGGCAACATACTAAATCATTTTCAGCTGAGAAAGAGAGAGGAAGCTGTTCTGAGAACGAATCTCAGGTCCGAATATTTGCAACGGAGTGGACGCTGTTAACGTTACTCATGGTTCAGGTGGTTGTGTTAATCCGTATAGCGGATTAAGTCTACCATCAAAAGAAATCCTTTTACCAGTTATTTATCAGTTTGATCCAGAACTTCTAATTCTTTTTTAAAATTTTTTTGTGTTCCTACGTATAAGCTATTCATCTAAAGATGCATTTGCTCCTTTTCCTAATCCGATTTGTGCAGTCATTTGGGAAAATGATTATTTCTTAGCTGATGTTTCCTTCAAGTCTTTGATCTTTAGTTTAACTTGTTTGTATTCGTTTTACTTATTAACATGATTTATACTTTTCAAGTCAAATTCGCGAAGTACTCGTATGGATCTTATTTCTGCTCTATATTATTTCCTCCTAGTGTATAATGTTAGTTTGTCTTTCGAATATTTATTTCTTAAATAGGCGCAAAGCCAAAACCAATTTTGAAAGCGGATGGCACTATCGTTTTGACTCACTAAATAACAGGTACACATTTTATTGATTCCTGATAGATGAAAGGCAACGATAAAAAGAATCTTTTTTTCTTCTAAAACATTCTCTCTAAATACATTGCTTCTTATCTATCCCCAGCATTTCACACTTCAACCTTCCAGCAAAGCTCATGTTAGATGCATCTCTGGGATGATGATGCAGTTCTATGTGCAAATATCTTCAACGACATATCCTCTAAAAAACATAAAGAAAGAAAAAAATCCTCAAACTGATCCTCCCTTGCTTGCATACTCCATTCTTCACCTCAGTGATATGCTGTCTCTTCACTTTAACCTCTCAGCTGCTACGTCAGCTGCCTCTTCTCTTAATTGATCCAGGGTTACCTCCCTTCAGGCCCTCCCAACTCACTTGTGTCTCTTACCTTAGCCCAAATTCTATCCACCCTTGACTACCAGCCTCTGCATTAGCCATATTCCTCATTCTTTTATATCCATACTGACATCCTTCTGAAACTTCTTCCTGCAGCTGTAAAATTGTTCAAAGGAATATTAACGTCATCGGTGTCACTTGCCTCAGTAAACCAACAAAAGCCGTCACAAATACTAGTATTGTACTAGTCTGATGTTCTAAAGTGTTTTCCTTAAACAAACTGAAAGCTTTCAAACCAATAAGCTCTGCTAATGACACTGACGAAATAATCAGTTTGTCAAAGTAGGCAATTGATCAGATCTAACTCTCAATAATAGGTACACTCTATCGAACATAAACAAACAATGCAAGTAACAACATTTTGAAGTGTTATATTTTTCACCCCCTCAATTAGATCCAGTGTTCTACTTTTGATCATCGCTTGTATCACGCTTCTCTTAATTTGTCATTCTACAAAATAACTCTTCAACCCGCCTCTGCTATTCTCTTTGTTTCTAATCAGTTACACAGCAAATTAACCAGTTATTTTTTTTTCCAGTTGTTAATTTTCAAGCTTGCTTCCGTTATGTCTTCCATACTTATATCATACTAATTATTATACAATACTACAATGTTCTATACCTTTTAAAAACTATTCACAATTCACTAATCATACCTCATATATATACATACATATATCTCTGTCTGTGCGTGTTCATCGAGAGAGACAGAGAGCGAAAGAATGGAAGAAAGAGAAAGAGAGATACATAATTAGATAGATTACATAAACTTTATACACAAAATTTGCGAGTTGTAATGTTCTACACGTAACCATTGCTTTCTCACTTCCATTTATTCCATTTTCAGAATTTGCCACTATATCTTAAAACAGAATAATTACTAACCAGAACGTTCACTAAAAATGACAGTCTCTTCTCTTTCTATTGCGGCAAAATAATATACATACCTTCTGCTTTCATGTTCAGTGGCTGTTAATATTGAATGTTCAAATTCATATTGTTATAATTTGTCTTAGATTTGAGTCTAGTTTCAGACTTATTATATTAATTTTTCATGTTACTTCTTCCTATATTGTACGACTATATCACGTTTGTGTATCATTATCGTTCTGAATTTTATATTACTTTGTTATTAGATAAATTTATATTTTGTTGTACAAATTGTTTATGTATTATTATTAAAACTCCACAAATGTATATTGTGAATTCCATCACAAATTCCTTCACAAACCCTTTATAATTCTTGCTTTAAGTAGTTTCTTTTATTTTCGTTCATTGCCAACAGTTTCACGTCATCCTTACATATTTTTGGTAGTTTCTGTATTTATATAATTATGATTTTCCTTTGTTGCTGTTGGGGCTTTAATCTACGTATCTCAAAATACAAAATCACCAAACTATTCTCTGTTGACAATAACATTTTACTGAAGTTTTCTTCAAGTCAAGAAGACTTATGAACAAAAGCATTTCATTTGTGACCATCCTGCTTGTATCTGGTTATCCGGTTCCTCCAGCTTCATGGCAATGGACCACAGACATGATGTACACAGAATTAGAGTAGTCAATGCGTTATTATTTTTTAAGAGGGTTGGGAAAAATCAGGGAACTTGGTGGGTTTCGCCACTGTTTACAATTTTGTTCCAATTGTCTTCAAATTTCGTATATGGATTATGTTTTGTATACTAATTATGAAAATAAAATTCATTTTCCCTATAAACTCACAATTAAAAAGTTATTAGTTTTTAAACTTTGCAAAATTTGGGTATTTTAGCCAATGAGAAGCAAGTATTTTACACATCACCTTGACGAAAAATTCTGTTTCCATACTAACCAAAGATGCTGCGCATACGCACAAGGAGGAGAAGGAGATACGAGAAAGTTAATTTATTATATAAAATTCTAGAGTGTATTGCAAACTTTCGTCTTTGATTTTTTTAAACTAATAAATGTCTGTTTTCAACAATGTTTTGACTGTTATTTCTAGCAACTCCTGTTGGTTTGTTTTTCATAGCTTTTAAATATTTAATTTACTCGCGAATGTTTTAATATTAACATTGCTCGTGTATATCTTAACGCTTCGACAGTTATTTCTAGCAATATTTTGACATGCCGATACCCTCACCCTCACCCCACCTTTTCCGATGATGGAAGAGGCAGCGGACTCGCTTTTTTGTGATTGGCTGAAAATTCTGAAAATTATCAAATTTTGATCACCTGTAATATTTTCGCAAATGTTTTCTGGAATAAATGAGTAACAAATTCGGATTCAGCGTCAAAACTTACATCTATATGATGCATTAAAAATATTTTTGAAAATATGATTGTAAACAATGGCAAAAACCATAAAGATCCAAGATTTGATAAAGATTTGCCGCATAGAGTCGAACATTTCTCCTCTTTCCAAAGACGTGTTCCGTTAACATTTAGCTTCTCTTCATATTCACAACACACACACACACGCATATAGAACACCGTTTAAAATATTTGTATCACTATTTTTCATGCTGATACACAACAAACGTCTTCCGTTTCTGCTGTTCACTATACACACGTGATTCCTCGTTGGTTCGATTTTACATAGCATTTTTCTTTGGTCACAGCTGCAAAGACTTCTAGAGAAATAAAAGAGTTAACATACCAAAGTAGTCACTATTAAAAAAAATCACTTATGTTTTCAGTGACTATAGAGATAACAATTGATCATTATATTTTAAGCTGCATAATGCGAAGAATAAAATTGTCTTACGGCCATTTAGGTACCGAGATTAAATTTCGCTGACATCCACTTCACAATAGCGTAAAGTACAGGTCAAATACTGGGGCGTTTTAACTGACTAACTCTTCTGCAAAACATGTGGTTTTGCGCCTTTTATAGAAATCAATATTATAAGTATGGCAAGACGGTGATCTGGCAGAATCGTTACCATGCTGGGCAAAATACTTAACGGCGTTTCGTCCGTCATGTTCTGATTCAAATTCCGTGCGAGTCGACTTTGCGTTTCACCCATTTGGGGTCGATAAAATAAGTATCAGTTGAGTACTATGATCCAGGAAATATACTTAACCTCTCCCCAGAATCTGCTTGTCTTGTACTAAAATTTGAAATCAATATTGTAAGACAAAATGCTGTCATACTTTGTTATGTCTCTTTACGTTCTGAGCACCAGGGGAATGTTTGAGTCAACAGAAACGACTGAAACTCTAATTCCGGATGAATTGTATACATACTAGATGCAAAAGAGGCTGTGTGATAAAAAGCTTACTTGCCAACCAAATGGTTCTGGCTTCAGTCTCACTGTGTGGACCCTTGGGCAAGTGTCTTCCACTATTGCCTCGAGTCGACCAAAGCCTTGGTAGTGGATTTGGTGGATGGAAACTGAAATAACCCCGTCATATATGTATATGTGTGTGCGTGTGTCTGTGTGTATGTCTGTGTTTTCCCCCACCATCGCTTGTCAACCGATGTTGCTATGTTTACGTCCCCGTAATCTAGCGGTTCGGCAAAAAATGACCGATAGAATAAGTACTAGGCTTACAAAGAATAAGTCCTGGGGTGAATTTGTTCGACTAAAAGCAGTGCTCCAGTATAACTGCAGTCAAATGACTGAAACAAGTAAAAGTATAAAAAAATATAAATATAAGAAAACAATATTACAAGTGTAAGAACCATGATTCCTCAGTCACCACAAAGATTCCTAGAATAACCTCAAGATTCGCCAGAAGAGACATGGAAACAAAAATGGGAAAGTCTTCAGGTTAAATCTATGAAAGCTGGTTTCAGAGTGGAGTGTGGCAGGAATATCGTGGATCAATGGTTCTGTTCGATAATTTCTCATGTAAAGGATATTTTAAATCGTTTTGAATCAATTCCATTTCAATGAGCCGCTGAGTGACATTTGCGTGGTTACATGAACAGCAAGAATTAACACTCAAGTTTCCCTCTAATCACTTGCACCGCTCTCTTTCTCTCTCTCTCTCTCTCTATCTCTCTCTCTATCTCTATCTCTCTCTCTCTCTCTCTCACACACACACACACACACACACACACACACACACACACACACACGCACACACACACAGATATATATATATATATATATATATATATATATACGACGTGCTGCTTTCAGTTTCTGTCTACCAAATCCACTCACAAGGCTTTGGTTGGCCCGAGGCTATAGTAAAAGACATTTACCC
>JARUKP010000862.1:0-10430 GCA_029874955.1 Octopus insularis
TACACGCGCACGCGTCTGTGTTCGCCCCAACCCCACTGACTACTTGACAACCGGTGTTGGTTTGTTTACCTCCCGTAACTTAGTGATCCGGCAAAAGATACCGATAGAATAAATTTCAGTGAGTACTGGGAGCGATTCGTTCGATTAAACTCTTCAAGGTGGTGTCCCAGCATGGCGGTAGTCCAACGACTGAAACAAGTAAAGGATTATATATATTATTCTTTAACAAGAATGGTATTGACAGTGACTTCGAAGTCCGATGATGGCTTATTTGGCCGAAACTTTGAAGCTCACAGTCAATACACACCAAATATATTGAGTAATCCTCCAATTTTAGTGTAATTTTTTTTATTATAACAAAAAAAAAAACATTAATATTGTTTTTTTATATATATATATATATAATTTGAAACCAATATTAACATGGTGGTCTGACAAAAAGAAGCCAGGAGTTGATATGCCTTGAAGTCAGTGTCCCTGCATGACTGCAATCCAATGGCTAAAACTAGTAAAAGAACACGTGATAAAAAGTCACACTTGCAACAAGCGTTTGCATTTTCTAAAGGAAAATAAAGAAAAAAAGGAAGCAGATTTTCAGCGTTTGTCAATCCTTTGTTTCATTGTCGAATCCCATTTTAACAATACCTACTAACATTAAATATTCTATATTTTTTTCCGTCCTGTCATCCCTCAGACAAAAAAAAAGGAAAAAAAAAAGATTCAATGGTGGTTAATTATTTTATTGCTCGACAGTAAGAAGTAAAGTACTACGCGTGAAATTTCTCTGTTCTATATAAGTTGTAGGTATAACTTGTTCAAGCAATCAAAGAAAAGCTTAGTTTTTCCCGTTCAAAATACACATATTTAAAAATAAATCGAAACTAGTTTTGTGGTTTTCTCGTGAGAATAATTTTCAAAACGCAAAGTTAAACTTTGTGAAACTGAATAGATGGCATTAAATTTTGTTAGAATGATTTTAGAAAATTGTCTGGAATGTAAAATTACTTCAAAGTGCTTTATTTTCAAAGTGCTATTTGTTTTCAAAGTTCCTATTCATGAAATACTTCTACGTGAGCGTCAAACCCGTTTAGCTTTAATAAGTAGAAATTATCACCTTGAATTCAACATTTAAAGATAAATGTATTGACTTTTTTCACATCCCTTACAACACCTACGGCATTTGTGAGATTTCTTGTATGGGAAATAAATGTACTATTTCATTGGATTAAAACATAAATATTCTGTTCAATTATTCATAAATGTTCGCTTTAATGATTCTTACAAACCACTGCTGCTTATCTAACATAATCATTCTAGACCTTATAACACATTTCTAACTATGATTACGACCGTGCTCAGAAACTGTATTCTCTGTCTATAATAAAACATATTGGAGCCGAAACTATAATAAACAAGCTCAAAAAGAAAATAAATAAAAGCAATAAATATCACCTTAGTCTACTTTTAGTGAAACAAATACGTTTCATCTTTTCTATAAGTGCAAAACATATTCTACATTTTCCCATGCCCTTTTAACTTTACATAAGCCACGTAGACATTTTTCCCAGATTGAATGCAGTCTGTAAATTCTCTTGTTAACCCCAAATATGTTAAACAGTTTTTATATAAGTATTACAAATAAAAAATAATACTAACATTCATAAAATACGTGTACACATTATTTTTAAAAAATGTGTGCACTAATGTATTATTACCGATGAGAGGACAATCTGAAACTTAGGAGGCGAGTAATAAAACGATATCAAATGTTAAAAGTGTTATATTAATAACCACCACTAACACACGTCTGCTTGACAAACAGGAAAGAAAACTATTGAAAATGTTCTCTTCATATGAAGAAAACATACAGAAAAAGAAAAACAAACAAAAAGTAAAACAACTTAAGACTAGAAAAAAATAAAAGAAATGCCAATGTAGATGGGCTGACCCTATTTCCATATTATATGAATCAGGTTTTGGTTCGTTGGAGATTATCTAGACCAGAACATATATAAATAAATGACTGGTACATAAGATGTAGCGAGGACCATGATTTGTCAACAACCGGTTGTTACAATGTCAGAGTTTGATACAAATTTAGTTTACGATAGGTAGGAAACTAAATGAATTTTTTTTCCTAACCTATCAAAACTGATGGCTCAACTTTAATTTTACTAGCCGAGAAACAACAATTTCTGAATGTTTTCTCTTTAGTGAAATTTTTAAAGTTCCTTCAGCTATTTAATAACCGCTATAACACTCATAAATGTATATTGTGTATGGTATATACCTGTGGTTTCCAACCTTTTTACTACCAATGAGTTTGGCAAGAATTCTTTTGTTTGCCCCCTCAACACTCCTTTAAATTTTTTTATAGAGAGTACGAATCTGCAAAAAAAAAAAAAAAAAAAGGCAAAAATTGGCATTTTGAAATCTGCCCCCCCCCCCCCAATTCTTCATTTTAAACTTTTTTCAAAATTTCATTTTTTAAAAAGTATGCAGAAAAATACTGAGATTATGATTCTGAAACAAATTTCCAAAAATTTTTCTGCTTAGGGTTAGGGTTATGGGAAAGAGTGAAAAATAAAGATATTGAGGGGAAATGGCGGGGAAGGCAAAAATTTAAAAATTCTGATATTTTTTTTATTTTCCGGAATCTCCATATCCGAAAACGTGGGTTTTTGCGAAAAAACAAAAAAAACAATAATTTGCGAGATGGGGGACGGGGGGAAGTCTTTCCAACAACTGATATGTTATCATTAAATAAGTGGTGTTATATTTGAGGTTTTACATTTAAGAAGGGTTGGTTATATTTTTTATCTCCATTCCCTTACATCCACTCATTAAAAACACAAAATTAATTTCTCTAAGTGTTTTTCTTTGTCATGCTATTTTCTACAATGTATTGCCAAATGACATTTGCTTTCTATATTTTTTTTTTTTACAATATTTAACCATTTTTTCATTCAAGATGAAGGCTTTGGTTTTTGAATTTACTAAATAATTTGATTGTTATGCTGTTAACTTCGCTAAATACTAAGCAAAAAGCTGTGTGTGTTTGCTGGTTTTAGAATTGATAAAACTAGTTTAGTTGTCCATTGTGACATTTAGTCATAGGCTTTGCCATTTGGAATTTGAATCTCAGTAAGGTGCATTTTGCCTTTCATCCTTTTGAGTCAACAAAATAAAGTACTAGTCACATACTTAGGTTGATATAATCAACTGTACTCCCTGAATATTTTGAAGTCTATTAGAGGTCACTAATATTTTGTTTATTCAAACAGATCTGAAGTATTCAGTTGTTTGATCAACTGGATTATATTCACATTGAGTTAGCATGTAAATGACTGAGTGTTCTATTAGAGGTCACTAATATTTCATTTATTCAATCATTCAACCAGATCTGAAGTATTGTTCATCTGATGTCAGCTATTATACTGAAGGCATCTCTTCATATTTAATAAATAAAACTGATCTCTTTTGGCATTGACGATGATACACATTTAGTTGTTTGATCAACTGGATTATCTGCTCATTGAATTAGCATGTAAGTGACTGAGTATTCCACACACACCTTTTGATACCAACTCTCCCGAGACCTACCCTGGTTCTATGATGCAATTTTCCTGTTTCAAAGTGATCTAAATTAAAACCTTCCATCAAATGTTCATGCTAAAATATGTTTGAAATACTACATTAATATTGAGTTCTTTTACTGAGTTCTTTTATCCTTGTTAAGAATAATTCAAACAAAGGCAGTGAATTTTCAGTAGAATTATGGCAACAAGTATGTTAATTATAACTGTGATGAAGACTCAAGGCTGTACCATTTTGAATTATAGGTACAATGGCAAATGACACTTGCTGTAGATAGATGCCACCCTGGGTGTTGAATTCAGAAATGTGTGACTACAAACTAAACTGCTTAACCATTCTACAGAAATTAAATAGAACCACTTTTAGTTTATTAAAACTAACACTATAATGAAATGTAGAGTTAGTGGGCTTCTTTCTCTCTATTCCTCTCTCTTGGAAGTTTACTTGTCTTATTGATCTTGCCTCGCCAAGCATAAACTTTGACCTGTTGACCTCTTCTCATCAAAACTATTTTGGTTATTTGGAATGTGTTAGTAACACATTGAAAAGAGAGAGTGGTTTAGAATTACATTTAAAATCTGAATATGATTATTAATTTTTGTCTCCTGAACTAATCAAAAATGTTGTGTATTACCATATTTTGCTTATATCATTGAAATATGATTTCAGACTAGGCTGGAGTCTTTCAGATTACTCCATTTATTTCAAGACTTAACTGGTTTTACTTTCTGTTTACTCAAGCCTCAAGTGTTTAATACTTTTTGTTGTAATAGTTTCGTATTGTGCAACACAATAGCTAATTAATAGTTTATACCTGAACTATAGGGGTGAGTTTATAGCTAGTTATATAGGGAAAACTGTTAACACAGTGTTTTATGAACAAGAGGGAAGAAACAAATGTAACAACTCAGACCAGCATTTTTAAAATTTTTTTTCTGCATTGTTTATATAGTCTCTGCATTGTTTATATAGTCTCTGTAACTATATCTTGTATTCGTAGCTCTATTTAAGTTGTTGTAATTTACTAGATTGATTGATCAAAGAACTTTTCTTCAAAATCTTTTCCTTTAAAGTTGGTAAAGTCTTTTGTTGAAAGATTTTGCATATTTAATGATTTGTGGTATTAAAACAATGATAAATATATTTTTTAGGCAGAACCAGGTTTTCCTCAGTTTCTATATTCTAAGATCAGTGTGCCTTAATAGTGCAGATATTTGCCAAATTAACAAGTATTATTGAAAATGTGAATTTTCTTTCTTAACATTTACTGGTATGTGTGTGCATGCATGCACACATGCATGTACTTCACTTTGATTTTATAAATAATGTTATTAGAGATATGTAAAATAAACTTTTTCTGCATTTACACATTCAGTATTGCCTTAAATGTTTTAATTTAGATAGTTATTTCCTCCTATTTCAATGTTTCTTATAAATTTACCATTCTCATCAGTAGACCTTAAATGGTGGTCAGTCTGTAAGGTGGTCAAGCACCTGTAATTAGCCACATGATTGATTTTGTATTTCATGATATCCATTCTTCTGGGTTCAGCAAATATCACTTCTTCCATGCTGACCAACAGGAACTTTGGTATATGTTAGTAATGAAAGATGCATCTTTTCTGTTCTCTCAGTCTTTTTTTTTTTTTTTTTTTGGAGAAACTGCAGGAACTACTTGGAGATCACTTTTCTTTTCTAACTTGCTTTTTTGCTGTCTTACCTCAATTCTGCTATTAAACACTACCTATTGGGATCATGCTGCTTATTGTTTTATTTTTTGCCTTCTTTCACAACAAATTTGTCATACCAATTGAATGATAGCACTTACCTACCTGATACACTCACCTTTTAGAATACTATCCAAGACAGTGTCAACATCTGAGATGAATTACTCATGGCAAATTCAATCTGTGAGTTCTTCCAAAAGCCTGCAATGTTGGATTCATCCATGCTTGTGCTTTGATCAAATTGAGCAGACATGCCCTAGTCACTGTAGCTTATTTCATGCATCAGGAGTTCTTCTACCTAAGCCCCCAAATAGTATTAGTTGTTTTCATTTTCATTTGAATATTCAAGTCATGTTTGCTGTTAAAAACTTTGCCAGGGTTGTTGCATCATCTAGTTACACATTCCTGTCATGCAGTGTCCAATCTTTTAAAGCACAAATTCTGGTCCAACTGCTTCTCCATGTCTTGTGCCCCATTTGGTAGATTATTCCACTTCGGTGTGTGTTGCTGGTTTTAGAAATAATGGAACTACTTTAGGTGTCCACTACGACAGTTTCTTGTAGGATTTCCCATTTGGAAACACAACTTTCCTAAATATTAAGTCTGTTGCTGCTTATTATTTTTGTTTTGCTTTTGGTGTTTTTGTTTTTCTTCTTTTGCACAAAAGGTATGATGGCATGACCAATATTCCAACATAATGGCACGACCAATATTTGTATCAAGCAAAGCTGGTTTTAAAATTGATGAAAGTACTTTAGTTGTCCATTAGGATATTTAGTTGTAGAATTTCCCATCTGTAGTTTGAATCCCTATATGGAAGATTACAACTTTTTGAGGTCAACAAAATAAATTACCAGTCATGTACTGGGGTCAACCATAGGAACACAACTCTCCTAAATATGAAGTATAATTGCTGCTTATTGTTTTTGATTTTGTTCCTGGTGCTTTTTTTTTTCTTTCCTATGTGAAACATGTGCAAGAAAAACTGACATAGGTATACTAACAAGTATATCAGTTTCCCTTTTTCATTGTTGACTTCATGCATTTGTCATGCTGAATCTCATATCACATCTTCTACTAAATCTGTATAGTCTCTTCCGCATTGTTTCTAGTTGTTTAGCATCTGCTCTGTACCATGTCCAGGAAGTTCAATGTCATTCATTCTCTGCTGGGGAAGTTTACAGAGAGAGAGAGAAGTTCACAGTAAAACAAAACAAAAATAATCTTGCTTTTAAATTGTGTTTAACCAGTGCATAAGAAATTTCACAATAAAAGAACATCTTATCAATCATTTTAATGAACAAAATTTAAGAGATTGAGTTTTATCAAATAAGTAAACCTGGTTTCTAATAAATGTCGTTATGTGCTATTCCTGACACTAACATAGCTCCAACGGTCAAGTCAGCAGCTAGGAAACTGCAGGCTAGTCCAGCAAGCCAACTTGTTTAATGGAAGACGTAGTCATACCTGACTGGATGTCTTGTGTAATGTGGTACTTCATTACCTTGGGTTGCATTGACTAATCACATTGCTATCTTTTCGCCGACTGTCTTCATTGCCAACAGATGCCATGCATTCCTTACATAGCCAACTGACAGCGTGCATTCCTTCACCAGTTCAAATCATGCACTTCATAACAAAAATATAGAAAAGGTGTCATTGGCTTTTCAAAGGCCCGATGTCACCCTACAAGATTTTCATTAACTTTTCGTAAATTATCTCTGACAGAAGAGTAAGCATTCCACATTTGAAGGGATATTTTAGGGGCTCTAGTGCATCCAATTACCTCAAGGTACCATTTGCACATGTCTCCAAAATAAACAATGTCTTGGATAACTGGAGGGAGCATGTCTTCATCACCACACAGTTTTTCAAAAGCATCCACAACTTTATGTACATGGAGAAAAGCCAGAGCACACATGAACATTTTTAAAGCAAACTCAGCTTTAAGCCTGCAAGCTTTGGTTTTTCAGACAATACACTGTGAAAAATGAAAGATATCACCTAAGATTGCTTATTGGAAAAGTTTATACAGCATCCTTTCATCATTGCATTCGAAAAATCTATAGTATTTGAAAAGGCACCAGAGAATGATTCAGATTTTTTAAAGTTTCCTAAAAATGTTTTGTATGAATATTTTGGTTTTATCAGGCAATAAGACAAACATCAGTGGTAGTGAAACGTTGTCTTTCAGTTGTGTAGAGTATTTATAATTGGGTAAATAGCAAAGGACTAGCCTTGAACTTTCCCTCTGTGTAGAATTATTTGCTTCTTGTTAGTAATTGAAGATATCGTTGTCCAAAATCAAAGTACAAAAAATTGTCACTGCTTCATAATTTTGTGATGCCATTGGCAGAAGTGTTATCTTTGTGATGCTATGGTAGCAATGGGCTAGAATATTCACTTTGTCTAATATTTTGCAACGTTCTTTTTAGGTTATCATTATTTGGAAGCATATCTATTGTAGTCAACAAATTTCCGCTAATGTAGAATATATCGTTACAATTTGTGGTCTCCTCTGCATGCATGTATATTTTTTGACAATTTTTCTCTCATCACCAGTATTGTTATGATTATTCAAAATATTAACGATTTTATCCTCCACTATATGAATCCACGTACAATACTTAGTTTTCTGATACAGCTCACTCTTCCAGAACGGTTTAGCAAACACTTGTCTCTCCTTGTTTAACAGATAGCTCCCAACACAGTCTCTTTTAGTTTGCTTTTCCATTTCCATGTAAATAATTTCCATCAAATGGCTTGGATAGAAGAAAAATGATTGCAAGGAAAATTTTATAACTTAATCTAGATAATACACTCTCCACTTCCCCTTCTTCCTTCCACTTTTATTCTAAATTTCTTTCCATTTTTGCCATATAATATCATTTTTTATGTTATTAGAAATGTTTGAAGCATATTTCCTTTCTTAAAACATATTTAAGTTTTTTTTGACATTATTTTCTGTTCAGTAGTTATTTATAGTATTGGAAGCGTAGCCTCCTGACACCAACATGGCTCCAACAGTCAAGTGAGCAGCTGGGAAACTGCAGGCCAGATCAGGAAGCCAACTTACTTAGAGTGGAAGAAGTAGTCATACCTGACTGGATGTCTTGTGTAATGTGGTTCTTCATTGCCTTGGGCCACATTGCCATCTTTTCACCGACTGTCTTCATTGCCAATCATTGTTTGCTGATGTTGCCAAGTGACATCCTGCATCCTTTACATTGCCTACTGACAATGTGCATTCTTTCACCAGTTCAATTCATCTACTTTTACAGGAAAGACACACAAAAATGGAAAAACATGCTGCATTTTTCATATCTATCACATGATCAATATTATTTCTTTGTAAAACTACTTCCTCCATAGAGTATTGTTGATCTGACAAAAGTATACAACATTTATAGATTTAGACTTTACAGTGACTGTTTTGCTCTCACTCTACTGTACCTTTGTCAAGAGATGTGTCCAGTGGGGTCCCAGCTGAACTGGCCAGGCCCATAGTACTTCCACAGACAGTTCACATGCACAATTTTGGGACGAGACCTCTTGCCTCTTCAAATCCAGTACATGACATCAGACAGGCAATTCGTGACAGTATAGCATCCTCACCATGGAGTCTGCAATTTTGGCAACTGTCCTTTCTTCTGCTGTGGGGGTTGTAAAGCCAAACTTCATCTCCCACTTTAAAGTTGACCCCACTAGCCTTGGCATCATGCCGATGTTTCATCACACAAGCTGAAAGCCTCAAAGCTTCCCTAAGTTGCTGGTATACCTCTGTCAGTTTCTCTTGCAGATATTTCACATAGCCAGAGGTTTCACTAAGCACTTCTTTACCTGGTCGTCTTCCCATCAACAGATCAACCAGGAGTCTCAGCTTTGCAAGTGTATAGCTAGTAGACTCATGCTGACTGATAGGCCATCAACAAAGCAGGTAACTTCAGATCGCATTCCCACTGTCATTCTACACAATACTTGGCTAGTCTCAATGGGGTTGTCCTGGTCTTCTTAAATCCCAAGAACTTAAAACACTCATAAAATGCAGCTGTTTCACAGTTCCTACACTGATCAGAGCATAGCATGCAAGACATCTTAGGTCCCATCTTGGTGCAGCATAAATCACAGGAACAGCACCATTTTTCAATATCTTGAATAGTGCCCATCCAGTAAAACCTCTAGAACAGCCGATTTGGTCTTCTTTATCCTAAAATGTCCAGTCATAATCAGATCTTGGGTTTCCTGTGATATCTCTGAACTCATCTTCTGTATCACCTTGTTAAGGCCATCAGGTGTTTTCCATCGCCTGTCAAGTAATCTGTTGTTCAAGCAAAGATGATCCTACAGTCTGTAGTAGCTCTTAGTCTAGAGGCTGAAACTTGGCATACTTCTTCCCAAAATGATCTCACTGCACTTCTTTTACTACTCCTTCAGTCAACAAATGCCTAGTCACTGGAGTACAGTTACACTTCTTTCATCTTCACTTCCATTATGATATTTGAAATCCAGGTCACAAGGCCAATGACTCAAATTGTCAGCGTTGCCACCTACCTTCCCTGGATGGTGCTGTACCTCAGAAATGTTCTGGTCCAGCTTCCCTAGCAAATGTACCAAATGTCCCTACAGATTCCTTAGGGCCTTCAACCACTTCAGTGCTGCATTGTCAGTTCTGGTGGTTAAGGTGGACCCATACATGTATGAATGGAAAAAGATCAATGCTCTTCATCACTACCAAAAGTACCTTATGTGACACACAGTTGTTCCCCTCTGCTGTCCAAGATAATGTCTCAAACGTATGCTACATACAGGGTCCAAGGTGCATTTTTTTCTTTTCTATTTCTTCCTTCACACCAAACCTGTCTTGGCGTTCCTGGTATACCAATTAAACACTAGGCCTTACTTTCCTGAGAGACTCACTATTAGAATGTTGTCTTGCATACTATTAAAATCACTTGCTAATGGCAAATTCAATGTGTGAGTTATGAAAGTCCTCTGGATATTCAGAATATTATGGAGTTTACCAATCTTTGATATAAGTTTTTACATTTCATAGGATGTCAGTAAACCATCGTCAATTTTTACATAGTTGATTCCTTGCTTGAAATT
>JARUKP010000863.1:0-10428 GCA_029874955.1 Octopus insularis
GAGAGGGAGAGAGAGAGAGAGAGAGAGAGAGAGAGAGAGAGAGAGAGAGAGAGAGAGAGAGAGAGAGAGAGAGAGATGGGCAATATGATATTTATTTCTGTTCCAACATACCTTAAATTCCAATCCTGTTGCCTCGATAAGACTGCGTTTCTTCCTTAAGAAGTAGGTAAAGGATACCATTAATATGCTGTAAATTATTGCGTACCATTATAGTCCATGCTATATCTGATAGCTTGTAAGGAATTAATAAAAGCTTTTATTCTCTTTTAAACTTAACCATAGCAAAATCTTTAAAATATGGTCCATCGAGTTCGGCAGTTGTTATCACTAATTCTCTGTTGTGAAAAGATTCCAGGAGTTTACTCCAGAATTGTCCTTTGGACTTGATTATAATCAAGTACCCCAGTTTGAAGAAAGTTCATTGATGAAAATGGTGGAAATACTGTCAATTTCAATAGTTGATTTATCAGTTTTCAATCCTGTATCGAATAATTAGAGATAGAGTAGAAGAGCAGCATTATATTGAAGGTGCCTATAATTGTCACACATATTGAATCAGAGCCCTATCAATCATTACGACTTGGAAAGAGATAAATGCGTCGTCACACACACACACACACACACACACACACACACACACACACACACAAACACAAACACACTCACACACACGCATATATATATGAGCTTATCTCGAGATTCATCTTATCTTTTTGTCCTGCTCTATAAAAAACGGTGCTTCACTACACTGCCTCCAATTGAGGTAAGGATTTGAAAATGATCATAATACCACGCTCAGGATGATGATAATAATAAAATCGTTTAATAAAATGCATTTTGACATTATACTATGTTATCAGTTTGTTCTCTATAAGTATGTGATTCAGCTGACATAAGATGAAAATGTAATAGCTGGAGACAATTGGAAAGGGATTATACTCTGAGTTTATAATAGAGATAAGATATTTCTCTACCCTAGCATCGGTAGTATTCTATTTCCTGTCAGTTGTGAACGATTTAGAAGAAAGAGGATGCGCTCGACCACCAACTTTAATTCCACATACAAATACCAAATAAAACTGAAATTTAATTCAGTATCACACTGGGGATTCAATTAGGTTTAGTGGATTAAGATTTAAGAAAAAAATTCCTTAATTGCTTTAATTTTGTTTTCTGTTTCTCAAATTTATTTCTATCGTTCTTACTTGCTACAAAGAAAATTAATTCTAAAATATATGGAGATTCTGTAAATGTCAACGCTGTAGCAAATGCTATTTTAAAGTCATATTTTTACCCTCCTCTCCAGAATACGTCTCATAATCGTATTCTCTTCTACTTTATTTATGTTTTTAGACGAGGGCGCAGCATATCTCTACTCACGCATTATGGCAGTAATTTATATATAAAAAAAAGTAACATTGCTAAAATGTCCTTTATTCGCCTTCAACTATTTTCTGATGATATTTATTCTTCCAGGGTACATTTGACATTCTGCAAATCAGATAAATTGAATATCGATTTCCTGACTAAGAATTACACAACACCCTGTATTTTATATTTTTATTTCAATCTTACTCCTCTGTAGTGTCTGCAAGCATTGTAGAATTTCATCATGCAATAATTAGTATATTAATTCAATCTCTGCCACCACCTCATAGCATTAAAAACTTACCACAATCAAAAAGATCCTTAGAATGAAGTATGTCCATCAACCATAAATATGCAGATGTTCTATTAGTGAAAGTGTTTGAGGAAGATGAAAATGGAATCTACATACAGAATTTCTGTGGTGGGTCTGATATAACATAATATGAAGCAGAATATATTTCAAGAAGTAGACCTCAGATGATGCAATACGTGAAAATAATGCAAGCTGCAAGGCAGTGACATATAAGATCGATTGAGTCAACGGACTGCAGGAATATTTGCAAGAGAATATACAACAGAGTTAATGCATTCATTCAGGGAAGGCAATCTATGTATGGCGTATAGTGAATATGGAAATATTTGGAATACACGTTGGTTTATTATTTCTATAGCTAGTATTTGAATGTGTCGTATATAATTTCCATTTCGTAAAGTGATATGGAATTGGTATTGAACACTAAATGTTAGTAAAGAGAAACTGGAAATGAGTCATCATGCAATTTGGACCGTTTCTGTTTGATGTTCTTATCTTCTTTTTTTAGCTATTACTGTGATTGTATTTTTGTTGAAATTGTTGCTGTTGAATAATCTCAAGTCAGCACTGATTGAGCACGAGAGCATTTCAGCTACCACAAGCCCATATTTTATTCAGGCACAAAGCATTCCTGACTACAATATATCTTAGATATTCTCCCTTCTTAAAGTGGTAGGGAGTAGTGAAATGAAAACGTAGTTGTTATTTCTTGTTGGTCGAATGGTCCGTCCCTTAACGTGACACTTTGGTGCATTCGAAAACACTTTCATTCAAGGACCAAGTGAATACTATTTCTTCTTTACAGCGAAAATATCACTATCCGTTAGATAAACAACACATATCTGACCAAAGACCAACATAACTTTGTCCAAAATATATCAGTATAAAATTTAAGTATAGAACTAGGTTATTTAGCATGACCGCTTTGTATATTTTGCATTCCTGCCTCTATACCTATTTATTTGTCCAGTCTAGCTGTGTTGAGGTGCTTTCTCTCCAAGTTGCTATCCAGTGGGAAATTTTTCCGTGTGACGATACATCTCCTAGACATTTAAGTTCTGTTGTTTGCAACATCGCTTTACATGCTAGAAACTGAAGGCAAGGGACACGTTGGCAAACCGATACATATATGGAAGTGGGTGTTATGAATGAACTTTAATTGATCGTTGCTTTACTCAATAAGGGTTAATCCGAGATTAAATAAAAACAACATCAGTGACAACGGCTCTCTTTCTGAGTGTTAAGCATATTGTAAAATTTACTAGTTGTGTCTTAAGCGAAAGCTGAGTGTATGATATGAGCGCTGGTATGATATTACAAGTGTGAAGTGTGAAATGTCTCACCTAGAGACTGAAAGAGAGAATGAATGAATTAAGGGAATTGATTGGAAGTAAGAATCGAAAACCACATAGTAAACACATCATTCCGGGTGGTTATTATCACTGAACAATGAAGATACATGGTGATCATGTGATTACAAGAAATGAAGCATAATAAATGTTGATTCCAAAATATGGTTATCTCTGCCAATAACCATTATAATGTTTCGCTCCGCTTCACACTAGAAAAACAATTTTAAAACCTTTCACTTTATTGTTTTACAACAACACTATTGTCTAAATCTAAAATAAATGGTGTTGTCTGCTCTCTGTCGATGACCGATGTAATAAGTGTTTCATTTCACTGCCCCATCAGACAGCTTTCTGTACGCTAGCTGTGTGTTTATATCACCCAGTTGACCCATAGCTCAGCGAATAATCAAACAGGTCACTAGTTGAGCTACTGCTTTCATCATAACATCATTTCACATATTAATGGTGTTACCTCAAATATTGAAACTGAAGGTTGTTAATGGCCTTAAGTAATAATGTGATAGGATAATTAGCTTGGAATAATTCGTTACGAACATTTACGTTCCGATTTCAAACCCCACTGGATACCACTTAATCTCCTGTTCCCACCAAATTCTATAGAATAAGTACCTGTAATATATTAGTTGTGTATTAGATGGAGTAAAATCTATAATTCTGTATTTGTGGGCATCTGTCATATGTACGTCCATTTCTAAAGATATCTGACTTTATGCCAATGTAAGAATTAAATATTTTTCTGACTCGGCCAGATGTGACATACTTTTCTTCCTTCTCTCTCTGTCTTTCTGTCTCTCTCTCTCTCACACACACACCATCATCATCATAACTTTACATTAATTTTCCATGGTAGTATATTTGAAGTAGTCTTATAGCATCTCACCATAGTCTGAGTGCATTTAATATATCACTGGTACTAGAGAGCCTCTCTGCAGCAGGGTCATAGAGTCCCTTCCACTTCATGTCATTTTTTTTCTAATATTCAGAATAACTGTTCTCCTAAACAGATTGCTTGTACTGTGCTTACAGAATCCTTATCTCCACCATTCAACACACACACACACACACACACACACACACACACACGTAAATGAAACTTATGCACTTATATTATTATATAAATTATGATGATGATAACAACAATGATTCTTTTGTAGGTGGCGCTCTTCATTTTTTTGGTCGTTATTGTTTGGTCTTCCTGCCATGGTCATTATGATGTATTTCATGTTCAGCATGCCTGCTCATGATGATCTACCTCCAGCTGGAAATGCCACAAACGTGACCACTGTAGCTCCTGGAACATTCAAAACCCACCGCAAACAGCTGATGGTTTGTAATGGGCTTTCCCTAGAGAACTTATTGCTTTTCATATTGGCTACAGCTGTACAGGTGAGTTACTTATTTTATTTATTTATTTATTCCTACTTTCTAACTTTCATTCTTTCTTTCATTTTTTTCTTTTGTCTTTCTATTTTTCTTCATTTCTTTCCTTACTGTTTTACTATTTTGTTTTTGTGTGTGTGTCCATTCATTCTGCAGACTTTTGTTTCTAGTTACCTTCCTATTTTTGTGCAGTTGAATAAAAAAAAAATATATGTAGCATTTATATTTTTTTCCTCTTTGCTGTGCATCTCATCATTCTTATAATAATGGTTTGTAATTTGGGCACAAAGCCAGCAGTTTTTGAGACAAAGGAGGTAGTCAATACCTTCAACCCTTCTCTACTACCACCACCATGATTACCATGGAACCTGTGGAATTGCTACATTTTATGAATGCCCTTATTATGAGTTCAATGCACAGATATATAGATCTTCATAACATTGTATCATTAGGCTGAAGATTTTGATTTCATTCTACAGGGTGTCCACAAAATTTATCCAATCTAAGAGTTTAAAACTACCCCCTGTTGACTTTTAGAGGATGCCTTTAACACTTTAACACTGAATCCATAAGTATTTGGACCACAATCCCAGCCTGTAAATAACTAGATGTCTTAAGTTATCTTCAGTTTGGAAATGTGGTCAATTGTGGTCTACTGTCTTCCTAGTGAAGTAAGCCATGTGTTGTGGTTTCTTCCTTCATTTTCCTGCAGGGGATCTTAAAGATCCTGCAAGTTGGCTAACCTTATTTCTCTGACTAAGATATATAAAACTAAAAGGTAATAATAGAAATGTAGATAATTGATTGCTGAATGTATAGTACAGTATGTCAGGTATTTAGTCCTACTCTGTGGTATTTCTGTTATTTCATTGTTTTTTTCTTTTTTTTTTTTGCTTAAGTAATTGTAAGAACAACAAACAACATGGTCAATGGAGACAGTTGACACCTCTCACTTGCAATATCTTCAAATTTTAGCAATAAAATGTAAATATGAAAAGAATTCAGAAAATCGCCTGTTCTAAAACCCTGCATAGTCTCACTTGAAAGTTAAGGGTTTGAAACTGGGGTGGGCTAGGCTGGGTGGTGGCAGCTGGAAAGGAATCAGTGGGTATTATTGCTGCAAGGATATGACACAAACAAACCCCAAATTCTTTTTCTTTGGTAATATGAAAGTTTGTACAGGGATTTCTATCCCAAATGTTAAATTAACAAATTTTGAGGGCCAGTATAATCAATTTAATTGATCACTTTATACCACTTTTGCTTGTATCTGATTGGTTCTTATTTTATCAATAAAGTAGGATAAATAACAAAGTTTAGTTAAGAACTGTAACCAGATATTGTAAGGTGTTTAATCCAATAGGCCTACTGTTTCTACCACCCACCAATCCCATCACACTGCCAGTAAGGATATCTAACATTGGTGCAAGACCACACATTTGAATTAAATAGTCCCCAGTATTTGACCGATACTTATTTTGTCAACTTCGAGAAAAAATTGTTTCAAATTTTGGCACAAGACCAGCAGTCTTAGCAGAGGGCTGAGTTGATTACATCAACCCCAGTACTCAACTATTGATCCTGAAAGATTGAAAGGCAAAGTTAGCCATGGCAGAATTTGAACTCTGAATGTAAAGATGGATGAAATGCTGCTAGGTATTTTGCCCTGTGTGCTAATGATTCTGCCAGCTTGCTGCCTTAACCTCTAGAGATGATAATCATGATATCTAACTTAGACTTATTTCAAATCCCTCTGTAAGAATTTAAAAGAATTTAATCTGACACTATTAATTCTACTAATGATGCAAGCCACAACATTATTCTGTTGTTTTATTCATTTTCATAAATTTCTACATTTTTTCATCTTTTTATTTTTCATCACATTATATTTTTTCATTACATTTATATATTTTTTTACATTACAGCTTTTGGGTGCCCGATATTTCTATGTACAAGCTTATCGTTCCCTGAAACACAAATCTGCCAACATGGATGTACTTGTGTGTTTGGCAATCAGCATCTCTTATATATATTCCACTGTTGTTGTTATTGTTGCTATAGCTTTAAGAGAGCCTACTAGTCCTGTGACGTTTTTTGAGACAACCCCAATGTTAGTATTATTTATTTCTCTTGGTCGATGGCTGGAACATATTGCCAAGGTAACTGCCTTTCTTTCATCATTGATTTCTTCTTTTAGCATAACATTTTACAACTTTTGTTGAATTTGGATCCCTTGTATAGAAGTGATAATGGTACATTAAATTTTCAGTTGGCTTGATTATATCTAAAATATGGAGGAAACTCTACTCTATAAACACTCTACTTATGGTTTGTCTAATAATATGAGTAAGCAGGATGTGATTAAACGTGAATAAATTGGACTTTGATTCCTGCAGCTGGTCCACAGTTAAGAATGGTACTAAATTCACTTTTGATCAAGGTGTTAGATATCTCGGTCCTTTGTCATCACTACTATTAACATTATTAAGACTTAAGTCTTCACTTAAGTTTCATTAAACTAAGAATGGTTACCCGAGGGAAAGTCTTAATTTTTTGTAAGAACATTTTGTTCAGTTGTATTTTCTTCAGTTTAGTTGGAGTGTCTTTAATTCATCTGTCTTTTCAGACTGGGCTTATTTGCGGATAAATAACATCTATATTGTCGTCATCATCATCATTATTTGACAGCAGTTTTCCATGTTTGAGTTACACACCTTGACAAAGACTGGCAAGGCCAGAAGCTGCACCAGGTTCCATAGTCTGTTTTGACTTTGTTCCTACTGCCAGATGCCCTTCCTAATACAACCAATTTACAGAGTGCACCAGGTGCTTTTTATGTAGCACCATCACTACATATATAAATAATAAAAAAATGAAGTTTCAGTTATTTTACTGCTCTTTCTTCAAACTCTTATTTTGAACTCTGAGGCAACATTTATGTAGTCTGTCCTTGTTAGAAATATGTCCTCAGAACTGCTAATTCAGTGAATTTCCTGAAAGTTAAATGAAGGGCTGTGTGTTGAACTATTCTCAAAAGCTGATAGTCATGAAGCAATAGCTTCAGGCAGCACATTAAATAACATGCAATAAACAAATTTCCCTTAAATCATTTTCTACTTCAGTAGCCATGTGATTTAAAGGAGATTTGGCCATTATGTTGTTATAGTTACTAGATATATCATTGTAGCAACTAGATACATTGTTGTAGTCACAATATATATGATGTTATTATAGCTACTGTATAGAATAAGTGTTATATAGATATTAGAATTGTTGAGCTAACAGTAACTGAAAGTCTCAGTATTTTAGTTGTCTTGGGTTGAACTTAAATAAAAATTGTATTTTTATCTTTACTCATTCTGTTTTTCTTATAGGGCAAGACATCGGAGGCTATTGCTAAACTCCTTTCCTTACAGGCTTCTGAAGCACTTTTAGTCTACATGAAAGATGGTAACATTATCAAAGAAGAGACAATAAATGTTGATTTAGTGCAGAGAGGAGACATATTGAAGGTATGTTACATTTACTATTATACTGTGTAACATGTTTTTTGTCCTCAGGTAGCAACTGTTATTTCTTATTTGCTTACTCCCAGAAAGTATGTAAAATGGTTGATGTCTCCTTCAAACTTTGCTTTTGTTACATTTATTCAAACCCCAAAGAATCTCTCTCAATAGATGACTATGATGTTCCCCCACTGATCCTGCTCATGATCAGAGATGCACATATTGTTATCCACTAAGAGTCAAGCTCAAGTGGTTATAGTCAAGCAACTGACAAGCAAATGTGTAGTATTGATTAAAATATTTGCTATAATGTAATTTCTGCTTCAGCAACACAACGCTGAATCTGTCTGAAATGTAATGTAAAATAGGTCAGTGTGAAAACATTGATGTGCAGGTCACAAAAGCAAAGTTTACAGGAAATAGTTTTCAATTCCTTTGAATTTTAGATAGAAGCAAATAGAAAATAACACTTACTGACCAAAGACGAAAAAAAAAAATTAAAATTTTGTTACACAGTGTTATCATTATTGCCATGAAGATCTTATCATATTTACACAGATTTGATGCATGAATTTGGGCCACCAGAAGTACAGTTGTGTGACTTCTAACTTGTTTTTCACCACCAGCATTGTGTTCAGTAGTACATAGATGCTTATTTATTTTTATTTAGAGGCAATTATACAGATAAACAAATTAAATACAACAGCGTGAGATTGATATGCAATTGATATACTGTGTAAAGAAATGAATTTTGAAGAGAAATAATTATAATGAAATGTATTGACTGTTTTAGTTTTTTTCTTTAACTCTAGGTTCTTCCTGGAGAGAAAATCCCTGTTGATGCAAAAGTTGTAGAGGGTTTGTCCTCATGTGATGAATCCCTTATCACAGGAGAATCTATGCCTGTATCCAAAAAACCTGGTAAGATATAGTTTGACTGATTTATAACCTTATTTCTAATGAAGCACTCTGTGTTTCAAATAATTCTGAAAATAGTTAAGGATTTGGAGGCATTTAATAAAAGAATATTAACAAAAAAAAATTTCTGACATAAAATTAATGATAAATATTTATTCAAAGAGGAACACTTAATTGTACAATCAACAGGGTGAAAATTCAAGTCAATAGATGAACCTTTACACTGTTACTCTGTCAAATATTTCTTTAGATCATACCCTGCTACTTTTATTAAAGAAAAAAAAAATGGACATTTTGATTGATGTAGTTTGAGATATATCTGGAAAATGTCTGTAAGAGCCATTAGAAAGTTGGATAAACTACCTTGCAGTATTAATTTTGGTTCCTTGCATTCTGGGTTCATATTTTGCTGGGGTCAGCTTTGCCTTCTATACTTTTGGGATCAATAAATTAAATACCTCTCTAGGGCAGTGGTTAATAGAATCATTAGAGCATTTGTACTCTGATTTCAAAACCCACCATATCCTGCTCTAGTGACTGACTCTGTTACCTAGTTTAACACTATCACTTGGTGTTTATATGCCTTTATTGGAATATTCTCTGTTACAAGCATTTGAACCAAGTCTCTAGTTTGAGAATAACTTCCTTTATCTTTCTCTCAGTAGTCTCAAAGGTTCTGTAAAGGGGTCATGGGCTCATCCCTTCTCTCCTGACTAATATGAGAAATGAAGTATTAAATAAAACATCATCGGTCAATGACTAGTATATATTCTTTAAAATATTCTTATTTTGGTTTCAACCATTTTTAACTTTGGCTATACTCATTATTTGTATTCTCTTAGTCTTCAGTTTCCTTAAAATGTAAATATTACTGTATTTCAGGGTCGTCTTTAATTGGTGGCTCCTTAAACCAACATGGAATGTTGCTGATAGAAGCTACACATGTCGGTACAGATACCACACTGTCACAAATTGTTAAACTTGTAGAGGAGGCTCAAGTTTCAAAAGTATGTGGCATGTTTGCTTTGTTTCTCTTTTTCTCTCTTTCTTCTCTTCTGTTTTCTCCTCTTGTCTCTATTTCTCTTCACTTTCTCCTTTCATGTCTCTCACCTGTTTCCTCTCTTTTCTGATTCTTTCTTCTCTTTCTCTCTGATGTTGATGACATGTCATTTAACTGGTTTTCTACCACCTTAACTCTTTCGTTACCAACCCGGCTAAAACCAGCTCTAGCTCTGTAGTACAAATATCTTGTTTTCATAAGTTTTTAATTAAAATCTTCCACCAAACCTTAGTCACAATTTATGTTCCTAACACGAGCTTAATGATAACTAAGTTATTTTACTAAATTCTTTGTTATATTTAAAGTAATTGAAAGAAGCACAGCATCTCAAAATAAGTATAGTAACGAAAGGGTTAAAACAACTTCAAATCATTTATGAATAGAAGACCCAGAACTTGTGTGCTATTCATTCTGATGTTCTTTACTGGCAAAATCTTATATTTGAGTCAGGTCATCGTGATTTTCTGTAATCCCAGTCAGTTCTGCTTAAGATGATCTCTGGCATGAAGT
>JARUKP010000864.1:0-10428 GCA_029874955.1 Octopus insularis
ACCCCTAAATATTTATAATTGTATATAAATTCATTAGTTACTATAATTTATTAGTTTCTTTTGCATATTCTTAGTTTGTGCATGTGTATGAAAATATAGTATAGGTATATCCCCTTTATGTTCATTAGAAATTAAATAAAGAATTTTGACATGTACGAATATTTATTTCCCCCTCTGTATATACATATTCAGTTTCCGTCAACTAAATCCACTCACAAGGCTTTGGTCGACCCGAAGCTATAGTAGAAGAAACTTACCTAAGGTGCCACGCAGTGGGACTGAACCCGGAACCATGTGATTGGGAAGCAAGCTTCTTATCACATAGCCACACCTACATATAAAAGAGTACTTGATTAAAGTTGAGAGTCTCAGATCAGGGAAATAACACCATTGCGACTGATCGAAAAGTAAGTGTAATGTGATGCTGAGCAAAGGAAGGGAAGTTTGAAATTGCATAACCAAAAATTCCTGAGCCTTTCTTGATTAAAGCAGACAGTTTGAGATCGAGAAGATAGCGAAAGATTTGAAAATATTGTAAAAAGTAGATAAAATCTAGCCTACATATGTTTCGTAGCTAGCAGATTCTCTGACGCAATAATTATTAAACGAAGAATACTCAGCCAGCTACTTATAAGGACGAAGATACCTTAATTATACGAAGTTACATTGTCGTCAAGGGATCCTAAGTTAACTCGCCGGAAATGTAATTCAAATTTTTTTATTCGCATTCATAACAACCCTACTTTCTAAAAGTGAAATATAAAAAACTTGTTTCACCTTATCGAACTTCGATATGGGAAACGATTACTACCTTCTACGTCAATGACAAATTTGGTATAGTAGTATCAAAATGGTATGGTCATGTCAATAATTAGAAATGTTTAATTTTTTTTAATCTTTAAAGATAATATTAGGCCAATTGGCATTCATGATGCGGTCTATGTGTTCTGTAAAGTCCCATAAAATTGTTGTGTCTTTTGCTTAGATTACTGATAGGGAACGGTATTTATACCAGTTCTTCCTTGGTCTTCAACGTAATGTTTGTATATCGTCCATTGAATATATTGACCATCTTGATTATGCCTAGATTTATATTCATATGAAGCCAAAGTGGAGCATCCTGAAACTGTATGATCTATCTGACAGAGTTCTAATCTTTAGACTGTACTTCAATTATTTATATTCTAACTACATTGACTGGTGATAGGTTAACTGCATTTTCAATTCCTATGTTATCGCTTTTTTTTTTTTTTTCATTGCGGAGTGGAGTCTTTCCTTGTTTTTGCGGTCTTTTACTAATATCATCATCCCGTCTCTGGTTTTGTTTGAATATGTTTTCATGCCAATCGTGGGTTTTTTATAGGATAATTCAACTTGGTTGGGTTGCCTTCCACCTTTTCTTGGCATGTAGAAATGGACGATCGATATCTGTCTTCGGATGGAACATTTCGGTGGCTGTGAGATGTTTTCGTATTTTCCCGGTCATTCTCCAAAGTTCAGATAGGTTCCAATGTGACATTAAAACCATACTGCCTCACACTCACAACAAAGGTATTAATAGCATCGCTACAATATTTACGGTTGATCTTAGTTTTCAGAATCAACCTTACTCTTGTGTAACATTCGTTTTCGATCTCTTCTATTTTTGCCCTACTCAAATCTTTCTATCCTATTTTTTTTTTCTATTTAGAAAATACACCCCAAAGTCGGAACAGAATGTCGTCATTTACGGACTCAATACAGAATGGAACAACAAACGGTACGGAATTTAATGTCACCATCGAAGAACTCAACAGACAGCAAGTTTTGATAAGACTTCCGTTTACTATTCTAATTGCATTAACTATGACCATAGGTTTCGTTGGAAACATTTTAACTATTTACGTTTACGGATTTCGTTTGAAATTATCACCAACTTATCTGTATGTCGTCATGCTGGCTTGTGCTGATTTAACCCTGTGTGTCTTGGTGACACCAGCTCGTATTGTCCAAAATGTTTACCCTATGATGACAACCTGGGACATAATATGCAAGTTCCATTTGTGTTTATCAGTATTTACAGGACTATGTAACTGTGGTTTTCTACTGGCTATTGTGACAGATAGATACAGAAAAGTATGCCAACCACTGAAACCTCAGATAACAATGACAGCTGCTAAAATCATCACAGCCTGTATTTTTATTTTCTGTGCAATACAGGGAAGTATTGCTCTTCTTTACTATGGAAGTATCAAGAAACCGACTAATTATCCTGGTATCTATAGCTATTCTTGCTCAGCAAAAAACTACAAGAAGCCTAATTATTATCAAGTTGGGTTTTTTGCTTTCTACTTTCTCGTAGCAGTGTTTTCGTTTGTTGTTCTCGTTGTTCTGTATACCATAATTCTTCGACATATGAAAGCGATGGAGAAAAAAAGATATATCGAATCACAACAAAATAGGGAGGATGCTACAAGCATCCCCTGTCCCGATAAAATTCGACAAAAGTTGTATAATGTACCAGAAACGGTTGATTCTAATCGATTACCTTCGAACGATTCTCTAGATGTTGTTGAATTGTCTGCTCCCGAAACGTTATCTAAAGTTTCATCGGATGAAATATCAAAGGTATATACGAAAAGTATTCCACCTCGTATGACTAAATTACGAGCGCACAAAGAAAGACGAGCAAAAGAACAGGCCAACAGGATAAAACGTACCACTATAACGATGATGATGATTACTGTAGTTTTTATAGTGACTTATTTGCCTTGCATTACTACTTTGATAGTAAATGCAGTTGTGAAATCACTAAGCTCGGTTCCGAAAGCAGCATTGTTTTTCTATTGGTTTGCACGGCATAGTTTTTACATCAGTTCCTGCTCAAATCCCATTATTTACAGCTACAGGAACCAAAATTTTATAGACGAAATTAAAAAAATGTTTGGAGTAAAACGGAAATAAAGCAGGTCACATCAGTCCGAGATATGTAATGGATGCGAAAATTTACGAAACTAACAGACAATTCCCACAGATCAAATATTTCCAAATCTTCTTCTTGATCCTCCTCCTCCTCGACCCCGCCGAGTACAGGTTTGCATTTCATTGTTTCGGCGTCAAGAAATTACACACCAATCAAGTACTGAAATACTTCTCCTGCCTTCTCATAATTTACTACCGTCAACAAGAAGGCAATTAGCAGAAAACGAAACGAAATAAGAGAACGGAAAAGCGCTTTCATATTACCCTGCAAAAATTACATAACAATCGTCTTGATAAAGATTTCACATCATTTCGATGAATGAATCCATCTTTATATCCTCTATTTTATTTTTCTTTCTTTCATATGTTACTCATTAACTTTGCGTAGGCTTATGAACAGGTATCGCCAAGCTTTTGGAAAATTTGATGCAGGTTCTCTGCTCAACTTTCTCTGTCATGGTCAGTGCGACCATCACACGCTACATACTTTCCTTCCAAGCACTGCTGTAAACAGAAAAAGTGAGTTAGAGACGTTAAAATTTAGTGCCCCCGATACACAAAGAGTCATACATGCACAAACACACAAAATCATGCGTGCTCACGCGAGCATACACGCTGAGAAATATACATAGATAAATACATAGACAAATACATAGACAAATGCATAGACAAATTGATAGATAGACAGAAAGGCAGACATCAATAGATATACTGATAATGTTATACGTAAAGACATAATAAAACCAAATAACAAATATGTGTGTGTGTCTCTGTGTGTGCGCGCGCGCATGCTTGTATGCGTACATAGTCGTAAGATTGCGGTTTCGATTCCAGGACCAGGCGATGCATTATGTTCTTGCAAAACCCTTCATTTCACATATTTTCAGTCTATTCAGCTGACAAAAATAAGTAATTCTATACTATGGAACAAGGCCTCGTCTAGCGAGGAAATAAAAATGCCAGAAAATCCGGGAAACCAGCTATATGAGCCTATAGCTGGGGTAGGACCTTTATCCATTTTGGTAGACAGGTAGAGAGCTAGATTACATAGACAGATTGATAATAACTTTTGGAAAATCAGTATTAGTAACTGTAACTATATAAATACCTATCGAACAATCATTTCCTCTGTACCCTGGTTGACACTGACAGGAAAAACTTGTATTTACGTTAGAACAAATACCTCCATTATGACAAGGGCTGCTGCTACATGGATCAACTGAAAAAAAATATCATTAAATCTTTATATACCCAAATATTAATATGTCGGAGTTCGTTTATTTATGCAATTATTGATTGATTGATTGATTTTGCTACACTTTTGTGGTGTTAGAAAAATTGATGTAACGATTATATTCCGAGCAAGAAAAAAAGTGGAAATGACGTTATCGAATCAGAAAGTAATATTTCTACTGACGTGCAAGACTGAAGAGAGATTTAAGGAAGAATGTTACGATCTGTCTTTTTTTTATTATCCGTGCGGGCCAACATAGAGGGGTAAGGAAGAATGTTACGATCGAGAAGGTGAATGACAATGACGCTTTTGTGTGCGCAGTTTGTGACAGACCACGTCTTTCTTTTGCTAGGCTTAAATCTCATTTGCTCACCCAAAGAAAACGAACGTCCACCAACTATTCTGCCTATATGTCTGTGCAAACTTTTCAATGCAGTTTATGCCAGAAGGTTTGCAAATCCAACTTAGGTTTAAAAAGACATTTTAAGGCTCACAAAGTTCGGAACTTATCTGCAGTTCTTGGTGGTCCAAATAAGATATGCAATCTATGTGGGTCTCCTTTCAAAACATTGACTGGTTTAAAAAGCGACATCATCAGATGCCATGATAGTTCTAGGGTGTACTTACAGGAGGTGGTCAAACTCTGCATAAGGAGTAGACAACTACCATGTATATCTCGTTTGTAGAAAACATAAATCTGGAGAAGCACACTCTTAGATCTAGAGCAGTATGATTTTTTACTGGGGAAGGCCGGTTTATGGGATTACTCTGAGTTTCCCGTCAATAAAGGGTTTAACTTTACGGCGTATCGTCAGACCCCAAAACTTGTTGGCCTAAGGCCTCTTCAAATTATGGAGTAGGGAAAGGCCTCGTTACAAATGTAAACAAAGGTCGAACGATACGCCATAGAATTAAACCTTTTTATGGACGTGAAACCCAGGGTAATCCCAAAATCCAGCCTACCCTAGCAAAAGAAATTATATATATATATATATATTATATACATATATACATGCATACATGCATGGCTGCATACATACATTCACACGTGTATATTCACACATGTATATAGTTTACTGTTCCATTAGGGTAAGGTCAGCAAACGTACTCCAACCAGTGAGTAAAATATCAGTGTACACAGGCTGAAGAAAGCTTGGTGACGCAAGGTTTCTATAAAACCTGCCTATATTCGAAGTTCCAAAGCAAGAATCTATAAGTAGCTTGTATTTTTCCACTATGTAACTGCGTACATCAAATGCGATATAGATGTATAAATGTGTGTGTGTATGTGTGTATGCATGTGTGTGTATGTATGTGCGTGTGTGTATGTAAGTATCTACCTATCTTTCTATCGCTCTGTCCTCTTTATCTAGCTATCTATCTGTCTGTCTGTCTGTATGCATGTATGTAAGTATGTATGTATGTATGTATGTATGTATGTATGTATGTATGTATGAATGTATATGTATATAAGCAAATGGATGGATATATATACAATGCAAAATTGATGCAGTACAATATGTTGCACAGCATCCCACCCATAAAGGACAGTTGCAAGATGGGTCGAATCAATTGTCGTGCAAAATAAAGAGTTATATCAATTCCGTCTTTTGTTTACTTAACCGATTCTTATATACCCATTCATCCATCTGTACAGAATAGTAAATGTGTACACACTGTTGGTCGGCCAGTTATCGATTTTGAATAAATACCTGTAGAACAATCGTTTCCCGTGTATCCCAGCTGACACTGGCATATATAGTTCGTTCCTTGGTTAGAACATTTGCCTCCATAAAGACATGGTGAGCTACTGCATGGATCAACTGAAATTATATCATACCATTTATAATTGGCGTCTTCAGTAAAGACTAATCTTTTGTCGATAGGCTTTTTGATGACGTCTGATTATATAATTTACGATTGAGATCCTTAATAAACATTCATCATATCATTTACAATTGACGTCGTTAATAAAGACTGGTCGTATCATTTACGATTGATGCTTTTAATAATGACTGGTATTTACGATTGGCGTCTTAAATAAAGACCCGTCATATCATTTAGGATTATAGTCCCTAATAAAGACTTATCATATCATTTACGATTAACGTCTTTAATAAAGTCTGAACATATTTACGGTTTGTATCTTTAAGAAAGATTGAGTACATAATTTACGAGTGACATCGTGAATAAAGATGATCATATCGTTTACGATAAAAATGAGAATTTGTGTTTAGAATATTATACAAATATCAATTAATTTGACAGTATAAAATTTGGGAATAATTAACATGGAGGAATTAGGAACCTACCTACAGAACAGACATACCCGCTGTAAGCTGTCTTACATACACATTTGAAAGAAGTTCCTTGATTTATGCACACCCCATCATTTAAACATGGTTTACTGCCACAAGGATCAGCTGAAATATAGAAAGTTTCGTAAATAAGATTTCGTCGGTTTCGACGATGAGTATTTTGTTTTCGACCAGCTCATTGAATCATCATGTAAATAGTTGAATATTCCATAGATATATGTAGCCTTAATGTAATTCTTAGGCAGAATTAGCGTGTCACAATATGATAAAGCTATACGTTTAAACAGAGATGTCATCCGTCTTAAGATCTTGTGCATAGCTTCCGTCTACTCATTTCAACTGGGAAGTTTTTCGAGTGACACGCAGCAGTGGTGAAAGATATTTGCTCAAAATGCTGTAGTAAAAGAGACTTGCTCAAAATATCACGCACCAGGATAGAACTCGATATCATGTGTTATTCGACGAACTTCTTAACCATTCTGAGAAATGCATATTACATAAAATTCGTATGATTATATGATTTTTTCGGTCTATTAGTTTTATCTCATTTCTCAGTATTCCATGCTACATTTCAATCTGGGATTTGAAGATCAGTTACATTCCAGTCTACATTGTCTATATTGTTCAAATCTTTCGAATAATCTTATTAGAGTCATCTCCCATGCCAGTTGATATTCGAGTTTAAGCTCCTATGCAGTGAGATTTTGTTTACCAATTTCTTGCATAATCTCGGTTGATCGAATTATTTCAACTTGTTATTACGTTTGAGAGAACCATATAGTATTTAAATTTAGCATACAGAACACTGCACTGAGGTATTTATACTTCACTATGTTGTTGAATTCTACTATCAGCCCAGGATGTTGTTTGTTCTTAAATGTAGATGAGTAGTAATCGTAACACTACAAACTGAATAAGAATTTTGTTGGCATCATTCGGCGACGTTACTGGGCTATAGTCTATTATTAAAAAGGGGAAGAGATGAAAATGTTGTGCAGAGCAGAATGTAATCTATGAAAAACAAGGTGCGAATTTGAATCTCACAGAACGTTAAGTGCATGTCTGTATTGTCTTCAGTAAAATTTAATGTAATTATTGCAGTATCATCTTAAAAGCGCTTACCAATATCGCAGGTTTCCCCTTTAAAACCAGGAATACATTTGCATACAAAATCTGTTCCTTGTTTTGTACATGAGCCTCCGTTCTTACAAGGATCTGTGCTGCAGGGATCGACTAAAAATATAAAATAAAGTTCAACACATTTTATATCATATGAACATCAATGAAAATATATTCGATAAATAACCGAAAATGGTGCAGCATCAGAATATCATTTCAGAAAGAGGGTATTAATATCTTATGTATTAATTTTTACGGAAGCTGAAAAGGATTGAGAAAACATATTATAACTAATGAAAATATGTAACAGAAATGTTAAGAGTTTTTGTTAAGAGTATCTCTTAATAATAAACACAAATGTAAATTTGTATTCATTAAATGTTAGAGTAATATTTTGAAACTTCGAATTGTCTTTGTAAAAGTTGAATTTTCCGAGAAAGACCAGTTAATTATGATTTTATTCAATATATTCCTCTCTCAGATTCACACTTATTGCAGCAGTCCTTCAGTTTTTCTAAGCCCTGTAAAAGAACTCTGAAAGTTGGGCCTCCAATCAGGCGTTCCACGATATCCTTCAAGCCAGGAACTTTTCGGCGTAATTTTCTTGGATTCTTTTCTCTATGAGAACGTTGGTTCTTATGTGAATAAATTGATATTTAACAGTAATTTCTTTCGAATGTTGGCATACAAAATAAACTATTACAGCTGGTTTACTATCGTTCTGAATAAACATGTACTTGTATGTATTAAAACGTAACATGTATATATTAAAACAAAAATGTTTTATAATAAATGTTAATTACTTTGACATAAACGAACGCCTCAGATGCGTAGAACATGGGAAATAATACTGCATGGCTTGTATGTTATACAGTAGGAACAAATTTATAAGTGCGGCCCTTAAATCCAAACTGCTTTCATCTGCTTTAAAAGCGCAATTTTATAACGTTTATTGAATACTCCTTATTTCCAAGACGAGAAAAAGATAAAATGAATATTCGGCTTTATTTTGTCGATCAAGCGAAATAATTCATTAAAATATATTTGCTTTATAGAATTACATTAAAACCAATATTGTTTACAAACATGATTTTTAGAGCATTTAGTTTTAATTTTCATGTTAGATTTTAATTTTAAGCAATGAGCTTTAACAGTTGAAATAATAATTTGCACTTACTAATAGAGCAGTCAACACCTCTAAATCCCGGTTTACATTGACAGGTGTAATTAAAGCTATGATTTATGCATTTCCCTTCATATTGACAAGGCTTTAAACTGCATGGATCAACTAGAAAAATAAATTAAGAAAATCCTGTTCTAACTTCTAAATAATAATTTAGGATATTCGATACATATAATAGTTCGCTCATAGTGTACTATATTTTAGTGCATGAAACATAATTATAATCCTGTAAGAACAAAGATGTTATAGCCATAGTTGTGCCATATATTAATAAAATTATATGTAAGATTTAAAAATAAACTGATGCTGAGCAATGATTTGATGAACCAAGAGAGAATATTCTCGTCTTTCATGTTTTTCCTTTCACAGTCATAGACACAGTTAAATCAATTTGAAAACCAGATTAGAATAACTGAAACATGTAAAATATAAAAAACAACAAAAAAAAATAATAAAAACAAAAGATGACTATATAATAACTATATAATAACGCCTGTTCTTTATATTCTGGTTTCATTTTGCTTTTCAGAAATGTGATGTTTCTGTATAGGACAAGGCTGTAGATATTTCATTTGAAATTTATATGATACTTTGATTATTGGAAAATATCGCTTACTAATAGAACAGTCATTTCCTCTGAACCCTGGCCTACACTGGCAGGTAAAGTTTGCGCCTTGATTTGAACAGGAACCACCATAAAGACACGGATTGCTGCTGCAAGGGTCAACTGAAAGCCGAGCATGAGGCAAGATTATTGCACAATATTTAGTTTTACCAAATTCGTTTAAAATTAAGCAAAAAATAAACATTAAACATTAAAGAAAAAATTAAAATAAAGAATTTAAAAAATACGTTTATAGAAACGTTATTGAGTAAAAGAGAGTAAAGAGTAAAAATGGTAAAATATTGTGATCTATAGTTCTATTTGTACAATTATTTCCTTACTTCCAAAATATTACGTTAGCTATTTTGGGGTATTCCTAGAGTTATTAGGCTGCGATTGAAAAATACAACTGACTTTCATTTTTAAATGGCAGTGTATCCCATTTGCAAAAGATTTAAGTGTGCTAATAAACTTCCAGTTGGTATACATGCATGCATACAGACACACACACACACACACACACACACACACGCATACATACACACACACACACACACATACACACACACACACACACGCATACACACACACATACACACACACAAACGTATGTAGACACATATTTGTCTTCACCACCACCGCCGCCGCCGCCGCCGCCGCCGCCGCCGTTCGCTGCTTTTTACGACACTAACGCCATCTTCCGTGTTTAAAGAAGCCAGCTGTTAATTTGTTTATGTTGCACCCAGTTCGGTGGTTGACGAGGTCAAGGTACCCGGGGTAGAGATCTAACTGAACCGGGTACGTGTCATCTCAATAACCAGAATGAAATATCTCTGGAAGATCAGCCTCAAACCGGAAGTAAGTTTTTCTTTTCGAGAGGGCAGGGATGGCGGGTGGGGTGGGGGTGGTGGTGGGGGTGAACTATTACAGCAGTGGTCGTATCTGGGTGGGTGAAACGGGTAGAAGAGACATTACGTACGGTTAATGTGGTGATCATATTTGGCTTATG
>JARUKP010000865.1:0-10427 GCA_029874955.1 Octopus insularis
TAATAATAATAATAATAATAATAATAATAATAATAATAATAATAATAATAATAATAATAATAATAATAATAATATTTCTTTTGTAATTATGCAACATGACAGAATTAATTACTAAGCTATTCCAATAATTTCAAATAGATTTTGATACTGATTTCTCCACCCAGCTTTAGAATTCACCAGAACCTACCCCCAAACACCTATGTATAACAGCACTCATTCATCATTATTTCATTTATAAAAATAACAATCAATGAATAAATATTTGTAGGGTACAGCAAAAATACATGATTTTTTTTTTTTAAGTTTAAATTTCTCTAGTAATAGAGGAAGTTGAGAAATTTGAATTGTTTCCATTCTACATTTCAGAAGTTAAAGCTTGTGATGTCTGGCTATATCAAAAAATATATCAATGGTTGTGAAGGCTTGTTGTCTAGTTGTTAGGCTGTTGGGCTAATGATGATAAAGTCATAGGTTCAATTTCTGGATTAGGTGGCATGTTGTGTCTTCAAGCGAAGTACTCCATTTTGCTTTACACCAGTCCACTCAGCTGAAAATGGGTACCAACCTACTAATAGTGCAGCTCTCTCCCCTTCCAGCTGTCACATCCCAGATGTTTTGTAAGGTCAAGAATAGGAGACCATCATCATCGTTATCATCATTTAACATCTGTTTTCTATACTGGCATGGGTTGGACAACTTGACAGGAGCTGGCAAACCAGAAGAGTGCACCAGGCTTCACTTCACATAATCTTTATGACTGGATGCCCTTCCTAATGCCATGAGGATGCAACCAAACTATTGGATGCTGCTAAACACAACTGGTCATAAAGCAATTTCTCACATTGTTGTTGCTTTTGAATAATACTCCAGTGTTAGGTAGACAGCAAAATTACTCCTGAATAGCCCATCCAGGATTACCCATTTACAGCTAAGTGGACTGGAGCAATGTGAAATGGAGTGTTTTGTCCAACACAATGCACTAACAGACTACAAACTGAAACCACAATCTTGTAATTATGAGTACAACACCCTAACCACTAAGCCATGCACCTACACTATGACTACATAAGTACCTAAAACAACTCGTGAAAACGTGATACACACTTGATTCTGAGTGATGACTACATAAATATAAACAACTAATATAGACAAGATCATTTCAGAATCTGCACCAAGCAACTGTAAATCAGTGGTTCCTGAGTGTTGTGTCGCAGTGCATTAGTCCACCACAAGAGGAATTCAGGTGTACTGCAGTTTTTCCAAAAAATAATTTAAAGCTTTAGAAAAAAATTCATAACAATGTTTGAGCTTCTTGTAAAGCATGTTATTCCTAATTTTGTTATAAGGTATAATTAATGAAATAAGGTGAGCAAAAGTTTTCTCACATTTTTTTTTCTTTAAAATTTTTTCACTTGAAAATATTTTCATAATCTTCCCCAAGTTTTACCAGTAATTTTTGGTTTGATCTTCAGTCTGCTACAAAATCTATAAGACTGAAAAACCCACTGTGGTAAAGAATAATACCTACTATGGTTGAAATTATTCTTTACAGTGATTTTTCATTTTTATAAAAATACACACCAGGTGAACAACTGATAGCTGCAACAGTACATATTTTTTTTTCTCTCTAGCCCATAGAACAATAACTGCAGCTGACAGTAGCTTTAAATGGAAACTAACATTGCAATTCCTTTTCACTTATTTATTATTATTATTATTTTTTTTTCTTCAAAAAACATTAATAGTTTATAATTCCTTCAGGACAAGATATCCAATATATTAAATACAGATTCTCCAACTCCCCACATAATATCATGTCTCAAAGGAGGACAACTCTTCACTGGTATTTACAATCTTCCAACATGTATATCTGATTTAATTGCTGGTTGTTTATATTAGTGACTCAGCACCATCACTATATTAATTATCATTTATGAGACAATTTTGAAAATACATCCTTCAGTGGGAAGTGATATAATAGTCACTGATACATATTAAGCTGGTGGTATTGTATGAACTAAAGACTGAATTCAAACCTGTTATGATCACAGACCAAATGTATTGTTACAAAGATATATTTATTTGATGTGAGAAAACCTTAACTATCCTTTCACACACTTAGTCTTTAATAATTTACAGTGATTTTTAGAGTTGTTTGGCAGAATATGTAAAAAAATATTCAGGTATAAGGAACAGTATATTGTCTGTTATCTCAATGTTATTGTCATACAACCTACCAAGTATTTGTCACCATGTTTAGGCCTAAGCTCTATTCATACCTCAACAAACCATTTTTCATATCAATAGTTGTATTTTGTATTTGAATCAAGTCTATTTCCTAATTGGCCTTCTCTAAGCACACCTCATAGGATGGCAGCCAATCAAATTAAATGTTTGATCATGGTAAGATTAGGAAGTCACACTAACTGTCTCTTACAATCATTTTATAAGCAAGCAACCTTAAGTGAAGCCAGATTTTTCTTTTTGCTTTACTTTGCTCCAACTGACTTAAAAGAAAAATAGGCACCACTTCTAATTTGTGGTCAAGTGGTCACCAATTACAAAGTCAATTATGAAATCAGTTCCCGGAATGTTAAGCAAAGGTAAAAAATTGGTAAAAATCACAGCATGGAATTATAAAAAGACATCAATGAAAACATTTATGCAAAACAAATTTTGAGAACAGGTCATTTTTTACTCTCAAATGCTGATTCTGAAAGTTTAACCCTTTAGCATTTAAATTGGCCAAATCCAGCCCAGATATTTTGTTTTAAGATCAAACTGATCAGATCCAGCCTTTCACACCAATCCGACAACATCTTTCAAAAATAAATAATGACATCATGGAAATCTTGAAGCTATGAGGTAAAGCATTATTAACTCAAAACAATGTGAATAAATAAGCATCACATTTAACAGAAAAATCTGAATGCTAAAGGGTTAAAGAAAATTTCTTCACCTTTAGTTGTTGTCCAATGCTAAGTCAGCTCTGATTGAGAACATCTTTGATCAGAAGTATTACAGCCACAACCCTCTATACCAGTGGTTCCCAACCTTTTCACCATCAAGGACCCCTTTTATTTAAATGAGTTTTCCCACGGACCCTAGGATATTGAAAGGTCTGTCAACTTAACATGCTGATGGATCCCCAGTATTACCTTTGCAGACCATAGGTTGAGAATCACTGCTCTATATCATTGTTTACCAGAGCCTAATTCTGTCTAATGTGTCTTTTCATTTTTTAACATTATAATGTTAATTTGAAGGCAACTTAGATTTCAGTTGCAGTTGTGGGTAGGGAAGTTTTTTTTTTTTTTTTGCATTTATGGACAGCATCTAGCCTGTGTGTTAAACATTAAATAGACTCTCTTTCCAGTCTAATACTGAGAGACATAATAGGAAAATGTGAGACTAAATATTATACAAAGTGTAAGGAGAGAAGGCTAGTCCTAGCAGCAGAAGAGATCAGAAACTGAGAAAATTAGACCCGAGGCATGAATTACTGTGACAAAGAGATTACAGCAATGAAAATGAATGGCATGAATTGTGTAAAAAGAAATATCTCTTGACTGAGACTGGTTGAATATTAGGAGCAATGCTGCTGCCTCTGATCCAATGTGGTTAAATCTAATTTTAAAAAAGAAACCAAAACTATTGTCAGATTGACACAACTGAAGAAGCAATTCCTGCAAGTGAAATAAATATCTTCACCAGAAGTATGATGAGGAGTTGATCTATGAATAATGATATTTCAGAGGATTGTAGCAAAAAGTGAAGATATCTGTTGCAAAGCAAAAAATGAGATAGTAAAGAGATTGTAATGCACAGAAGGTACAAATACAACTGTTATATATCTCCCTGCTACACATACATAAATTAGAAATTAAGAATTGTGTTAGACAAGACTATGTGCTACCCCCTATCCTATTTAACCTAAGAGAAACAGTATATGACAAGAAATGTCCTATGGAGTGGAAATGGCTGTAATGAGAACACAATGGTATTTAGCATGAAACAGCAATCACTAAAAATAAATATTACATTTTAGGGAAAGTTAATTGGACAGTAAGCAAAGATAATATACTTGGGATATATATATTTAAAAGAAAAAACAAGAAATGTGAAGCAGAAATTAAAAGAAAGATTGAGAAAGCTAGAAAGTAAATTTCAAAAATGTCAAACAAACTAATTTCAAGAAAGATTAATACTGAAACTAGGAAATCATTATTAAATGTTATTTATAGTCCACTCCATGGACCTGAAACATGGATATAACAAAAGTTTTATGAAATACATTACACGTCTTTGAGCTGTGTGCAAACAACTTCTGAGAATATTGTAGACAAGACACAACCAATGATGAAGTACTAAAAAACAAAAACTATGAAAATTTTAGCAGACACCATCAAACAGAGAAAGGTAAAATATTTTGGACAATTAGAAAAAGTAGTTTACGAAGACAGTTAAAAAAAAAACAAAAAGAAAGGAAAAATAGAACCACAAATTATGTTGAATAACAAGAACTGGATAAACTTAAAATACATAAGAGACAAAGATAGCAATTCATGGAGTTCTACCTGCTGAAAGAGAATGATTCTCGATGATAAACTCACTCACACCTACAGAAAAAATAATCTGTCAGACATACAATGGTTGGACAAAACAATGGAAACGTCACTTTCCATTTAACTATTTTTTTTCTATTGACAATATAACAAATTCAAAACAGTTCAGGTTTGTGTATATGTATTCATATGCATTACACAAACCTTGTACTTCATGATATAGCCTTCTCTTATTGTTTTTTTTTTACAGCTATTTATATTTAAATTAGTAAAAATGCTTACCAATCTTATTTCCAAAAGACAACATGTAGAGGCATAGTTGGGGCTTCAGTTACTAAAACTGCTGAACTGTTTAATGTTTTGAGAGGTACAGTCTCCAAAATCATGTTGGTATTCTAAAACCAAGGTAAGCAGAGTTTTGGTTAGAAGGCAAAGCTCTGAGAGATTGCAGAATAAGGAAATGTCAAAAGACTATTGAACTATAGTATCAAAAGTCGCATTAGAGCTAAGCTTTGCCAACATTGTATCAATCAAAAACTGTTTGTTGCAAGCTCCATGAAGCTGGACACCATGGGAAAGCTGCAATTGCTAAACCATTCCTGTTCCCCATCAACATTAGTCAGTGGAAAAAATGGAGCTTAGATTGTTATAAGTGGTGAAAGGCTCAATAGAATAATGTCATCATCTCTGATAAACTATCATTCACCCTTTTCAGTTCTACAAGACAAGTTTATGTTTAGAGACGACCCAAAGACCCCTTCTATTATCATTATTGTTATTATTATTTTCCCCAGATATTTTTTTGCAGACATTCCCTACATTCATGGACCATTTTGAAGTAGATGTAAGGAGTTGTTTCCTTGCACCATTGCTACTGAAAGAGCTAAAGCAGGTTTTATTTGAACAGTGGCTAAAAATATCCTAAAACTAACTGCTCAGAACCTGTACAAGTCAAATTCTTAGACATATCAAAGCGACAACTGATGTCAAAGGAAGACCACTCTGAAATGATAAAACCTCCATTTAACAAGGTGCTTCCATTATTTTGTCCAACACCTGTACAATTACAAAATACAGTGATACTAAGTCATTGTGAAACATAAATACCAGACAATACCACAATAGCTATTTTCCATCAACTCACTATATGGCTCCACAATGACAACCTCTTTTCTAAGCAACATAAAAGACCCTCCCAACTAAATATTCTTGATTTTATCAGAATAAGGACAGTCTTTTCCAAAGATGAAAACAATGATCATAACAATGATCATAACAATGACAACAACAAGGCAGTGGGATATTATTAGACTTCTAGTTTGATTCATATAGCTAATTAGTATCATACTATTAACTAATAATGCACACACTTTATAAATTTCTTTATAAACTAACACCTCTGATTACTATGTCAATTTTCTCATTATTCTTGCCTCTAGCACTTCCCAACTAGCCAACTCTATTAAATGCATAATCTTGAGAGAGAGAGAGAGAGAGAGAGAGAGAGAGAGAGAGAGAGAGAGAGAGAGAGAGAGAGTGTGTGTATGTGTGTGTGTGTGAAGGTAAACAGCTAAGAGGGTAGGGAGTAGGGTTCAATCATAAGTTTGTGGGTTTCATTTCTGAGCAAAGTCGCACATCATGCCCTTGAGCAAGGTACTTCATTTCGCACTGCTCTGGTTTATTCAGCTAAAATGAGTACTAGCCAAGCGGTGCTAGTACAACCCTCTCTTCCAACAACTGTCAAATCTTAGGCTATATAGTTTGCTTGTTTGCACCTAAAATAATTAACAAAAGCATGGCATATACCACCACACATACATACTAAATTGCAAGCAACAGCTATGGTTTATATTGTCCTCACCATTATTTCTACATCCAATTTTCTACACTCACATGGGTCAGGTGCAATTTTTGTTGAGCCAAATTTTCTATGGCCAGATGCCCTTCCTGTCCCCAGACCTCAGCTTTTTCTAAGTAAGGCAATATTTCCTTATGACCAGATATGTCTCACAGAAGATTGTGAACAAAGGATGCTGCTTGCATGACAGAGAGAGATTCATTTACAACTATCAACCAATGCCAAGGCAAGGAGACAATAACACACATATTACATGATGGACGACTTCTCAATTATAACACCAGAGGTGGACAGGAACAGCTTTACCTCAATCCTACTTGACCATTTCCATTGTGGCTATTACCAGAACATACAGAAAAGATAATTAACCAACAAAGAAGTCTCTATATGGACCTGCTGGAATTGGCAGCCAAATATCTTCCTCATACCACACTATACTGTTTTGGAGAAGCAAAGACATATTAGGTAATGCAATACTACAGACAATGATGGGCATAGCTGAAATGTTTTTGATTACAGTCTACTTGATCAGGGCTGAGCTGAGGCAAAACAACACCAATAAGAAGAAACAGGATAGTGGAGAAATACCCTAAATTGCAAACAATGCACTTCATATTATGAACTATTTGCGGTCAGAGTGTGCAGTGTAGTCTACCTCACCGAGGATAAGGTATTGGAACTGTGGATCACAACTATTTTATCAGCTATCTACATGCATTAGATCTGACCGAGCAGAGCTGAGTGGGGAAACACAGCATTAACAACCATACCACATGATATTGGATTTCACACATAACCATTCATGTGTGAGTGAAAGTGAAAGAAAAGAGAAGAGTGAGGGTGACAGTGAGAAGAAATGGTAGGCCAAGAGAGTAGTGAAGATCAAATTTTCTTTTGTGAAGGGAACCTTCAAAGTATTAATCTTATTTTGGAGAACTAAAATGTACCTATAAACAGTACTAAACAAGGCAAACACTAAACCCAAGCAAGGGAACAGAATATTGTACAAAGAACATTTATACTGACTTAATGTTTGCATGAATCTCCAAGGCGTGGTGTGTGTGATGCATGTGTATATACATATACTTGCATGTACATACTTGCTCCATTAGGAAGCAAGATTTGAAAGGATTTTAGGAGTGCTTCGTTTCCTTTCATGGATTCATGGACCTTCTTCCGCTTCTCGAGTCAAACATGAAACCAAATATATTAAATGGATCTTGATGTAAGAAATGTATCTGAGAAATCTCATGGCAAGAGCTGGAAGACTCTGATTGGAGGATTAAGGACTTTGGGCTTGTAACCATATTTAAACAAAATAGAATGATAATAATAATAATAATAATAATAATAATAATAATAATAATAATAAAAAGTTCAGCTTACCTTCGTGGAAATCCATGTGTCGGTTGATATCAGAGTAGGAAAGGAAATCTTTGCCACAAAAGATGCACCTGTACACAGCTCGTCCATCGGGCAGTAGAGTGGGCTTGCAAACCTTTTCTCTGTCAACAGGAGAATTCACAACATGTAACCTGGAAAAGGTATCAAGATATTAGGCCAGAAAAACATTCTACTTCTGGCCTGCAAGAACTGAACAACTTGATACCTAGATTATGGTGAGCACATGAGAAGAACAGGCAAGCAAGCAGTTAGAAAGTTAGAAGCAAAGCTTTGTCAAGAGACCATTTGAAGCACACCAAACTTGAATAACAGAGTGAACAAAACAATATTTTACAAACACCACAAGCATAAGTTAATAAGATGTTTTCATGCCCTATTCATTCGTGTGAGAGAGAGAGAGAGAGAGAGAGAGAGAGAGAGAGAGAGAGAGAGAGAGAGAGAGAGAGAGAGAGAGAGAGAGAAAGAGAGAGAGAGAGAGAGATGGAGCAAGCATGCATTTGTGTATATGCATATTTACAAGCATGTGTGTGTATGTATGTTATCTCCTTATTTTCATATCACATACCAGGCTGGCACTATAATGATGTAATGAGCTGCTGCTTTCTATCTCAGTGAGCAGCAGAGGCAGGGAACACTTGGTGTTGATGAGGAAAAAGGGAACTATTTCATTTCTGGTAGCTTTTAGAATTTAAAACTCACTCTGCTTATTTGGAGTAGCAAACAGGTGGGATTTTTAATTTTGTATTTATTTTTTTGTGAGCACTAGACAGGCTCTAGAGCAGGAAAACAATATTTTGTTAATTTCCTAGAATACAACAAAAAGTAAGGTTTTTTTTTCAGTGGCAAGGGAAATGTAGTTGCATGGCTGAAGAAAGCGAAACTGGTAACAAAACTACAATGAGTGCAAGATGCCACAAGTTTTATAGTACTTTATCTAGAAAGGGATGCACTGGTTTTGTGCCTAGAGATGAGTAATGAAGCCTAGACACAGGGAAAATAAAAACTAAAACCAAGAAAGGTTAAACAGCTGGTAGGAGGGGATGAACTGGCGGGATTTATTGAGGATGGGTTGAAAAGAGTGGTTAAACTAGGGTTCATGACTATCTTTTCTGATCATATTTCAGTAAGGCTGCAGTTGTTGAGTCCATGATTGTGAGAAGTTTAATGATTTAATGACTAAGGTTAGAACAGGACATAATGAAGCAGCAAGCTTTGAGAAGTGAGGGATCGAGTGGTGTAAGAAGGCATGTGTGAATGTTCAAGGGACAGTACTTTTAGATGCTGACGATCATGTCTAGTCAGGTATTATAAAGAACCCAAGTCTAAATTGTTCAGCTATTGAGGTGAGCAGGCAGGTCATATAGCAAGCTATTATAATCAGAGAAATAATTGAAGGCATGAGGAGCAATAGTGTCAGTAGTTATTTTATCAACTGAGTAGATACACTCCTATAATCATTATCTGTTGTGAAAAGTTCTTGTGTGCATGAAGAGCAGGAGCCTTCATTGATGCAGGTTGCACAACCACAATAGTGACTCTGAGGCTGGTGGATGGCTAAAGTGGAAGGAGTAGTGCAGTGGCAGTCAATGGAAGAAAGTTGATGTAGATGTACATGTAGAGTTGGCAGTATGTAGAACAGGACTGAAATAAACAGGTTTTTATAATTCACTACACTGTTGATAAAGGTGCATGGCTCAGTGATTAGAGCATCGGGCTCACAATCATGAAGTAGTGAGTTCAATTCTCAGATCAACCCTTTATTTTACACTGCTCCAGTTCACTCAGCTGTAGATATGAGTTGCAACATCACTAGTGCCGAGTTGTATCAACTTTTGCCTTTCCCTTGGATAACATCGGCGAAGAGGAGATGCTGGTATTCTTGATTTCAAGATCATATAATTAAGATATGGCACTAATTTATTTACAATGCATACATAGAAATAAAAGAAAAGAAAGAAAGGCAGTAGGATAGAAGGTAGAATAAAAATTTAAAGCCAAATTTACTATACTGATGAAAACATATTAGAAGAGACAGACATTATTGCAAGACACTGCAGAGACATAATATAATGTTAATTCAATCAAATAAGTTGAAATGTTTAATGAAACAAATAACAAAAAGTAGCAGCGCAACAGCAAAGGAATTCATAAACAAAGATAATATAGTTATTGCTGCAATTATGTAAAATAACAGCACATTTTTCCAACAGTTTCCTCATGGAAAACTTTCACAAATATACACAACCTTAAACAAATGAATGCTCGTAAATATGCATATACATAAATACACGCTTGCTCAATCTCTCTCTCACACACAAATGAATACTCACACTCACATACACACATGCACAAATGACTGCTTAACATGAAGAAATGAATGCTAACACACATACATGCAAGGATAAGTGACTTACATTCAGAAAAGAAACACACAAAAATAACAGGATTTCAATATAAAACCATAAAAAAACAAAGACAACTTCTCATGCCCTACCAAATCTGTGAACTACACAATAATCAAAATATTTCATATTTCCAGAATAAGGATACTGCATACATAAAGATATAATATCTTCTACTTTAATGGTTGTCAACTTTAT
>JARUKP010000866.1:0-10423 GCA_029874955.1 Octopus insularis
ATGCATTATCAGTAATGTTTCTAGGGGTTTTAGGGAGTTTTGGGTCTTTCAAAATCAGACCCCCTTTTCCAATTGATACAGCTGGGGTTGCATCCCAGTAGCAGCAAACAACAGGTCTCTTCTCTTTAGCCAAAGCCACATACTAGCCTTCCCTGTAGCTTCAGTGATGGGATTTATGACCCTACTCTTTGCTACACCAATAACTTTGCAGAACAAACTATCGAGAAAACCTCAACAATCCACTTAAATTGTCTCAATGTACCTGCGCCGTTTTCGTGGCTCCTAGTATTTGGGACACTTCCTCATGAACTTCTGCCATATGTTTTTCCCAAGGTACAGTTGTTCTCACATGTTTACCTGTTTTATGGATTTCAGAAGATCACTGTCTGGGTGGATTGCTGCTGATATGATATGATCTAGAAACTGTTCTACGAAATCCACTCTCAACTGTAAGTTCGGAGACATGAAGTGTAGGCATAGTCATTGATATTTCAGTGAATGGAGCTTCTCTCCAGCTCTGAGAAAAGTGATGCCCTCTTTCCTGGGTTAGTACTTACTGGATTAAATGACTGTTGATATCACCTCTGCGACCACCTTAAATACTTGGTCATGTCACCTGTAATAGCAACCATTGCCTCTTGGGCAGCTGCTGAAGAAATGTTGATTCAACCTTCTTTCAGTACACATTTGTAAAGATTTGTTAGACTTCATAAAGTGTCATAGACAGCCTGGGTCAGAAATCTGATGCACTGGATGCTAGCCCACCAGAGATTTGACCAAGTGATGCTCCCCTGCTATATGTTGGCCCATTTTGTTCAGGCTTCGCATTGGCTGAGTCCCACCTATGTGTTAGCTTGTACTTCTATGCCTGTATGGACTTCTTGGAGGAGGTATTGTTGCTCTTTTCCTTTGGTGCTACCAATCTGCTGGGATGGTAAGTAGCCTAAACCTGAATGCCCTATTGCTACAGTCTCAACAAAAGCTCTTTGCCTCAACCATTCCCCTATCCCTGCAACTATCTAGCAACACTTCACTTTCTACCTGTGCAAACTTTGATACCAGCTCCTGCTTCTCTTGTGTCCTTGGAATTTCTGTACTTCATAGTTTCTTTTGCTCTGATCACTACAAACTCTTCTGTGAGGTCACTGAACAGGAGCCATAAGATGTTGGTTAAGCTGTACAGAGAGATGCCACCTAGGCTTCTTGGTAAGTTAAACTACCTCCTCAAAAAGTGATGATTTTCTTCTCTAAAGTTTCCACAGACAACATATTGGCATTGTATAATAACAGGTCACAAAATACTGGACAGCATGGCATACTGGTATACACAAGTTTTGAAGTGACTGGGCAATCAAGGTTTCTCAATGTTCCTAACCCAGTTCTGAAGGTCTTTTCTGGTTCAGCAAATAGCCACTGTCCTTCAGGCTACTGTTAAAGAGTTTCTCCTAGTGCTTGACTGGTTGTTCTGTCAAAGTTGGGATGGTAATGTCAAACTTAGTCAAGTGAAACTTTTCCTCACTTCCCCTTTTGTCAGTACAATAGTCCTTGAAGTTTCCACTTGCAACTTTAGTTTGCTGCTCACCCTTGTCCATGAGATAAGCTTCTTGAGTACTTGAAGATCTGCCTGCAACCAACAACTGTTGATGTTCTTACTGTCAGGTTATCCATGAAGGCTATTGTGTGTCAGATTTTGTCCAGGGTCCTTGGCACTTCACCACTGCTGACTTGACCACCATGTTCATGGAGAGAGTGAGAAGGGTTACTGAAATGTCAGTTATGATAGCCTTTTCCGATCTGTGCTACTCTCATGCTGTGTGTCCAAACGTGATTCTCACTTGGAAATTGTGATAATAATCCCGAATGAGGTTGTTGATCTTACTGGGGGACTTGGTGTTTTGAAGAGCCTCATCTATCAGCTCGTATGGCATAAGTCCATAGGCATTTGTGAAGTTTAGACATAGAACTACTAGATCTTTACATTTCTTCACCTAAGAGCTTTTTGATTGTCCCTGTATGCTCCAGGCTGTTAGGTGTTCCAACAATCCCACTTTTTTGTATCAATCACCCAGGAGAAACTTTGTTAGGCAGTGGGACACAATACTGAAGAATATCTTGTCTTCAATGTTGAGTAGTGAGATGGTCCTGAACTGATTGATTCTCTTAGAATTCTCCTTCTAAGGAATCCAAACAACCACAACATATCTCCACCAGTTGACAACTCTTGACACATATCTAACAATGATTGTAGTTATTGCTTCCAATTGGCTGTCAGTGATGTCCTTTAGGTGTTGTCTGTGGGATTCTGCATGCATATTCTGGCCTTTGTTATTTTCCAGAGGCCATTTGATTAACTGAACTACTCTGCTATGGATTTGGAGGTACAGACACAGAGGAACTTTGCACATTGGGTTGAGTCGTGGCCATGCATCACACTAGAATGTGATCCTTTATGTTACACCTGATTCTTGTTGTCCAGACAGACATTTCATTCTGGCCTGATTGATTTTTAGGCCATGCTGATTTTTGTATTCTTTGGACTCTGTTCATCATCCTTTTTCTTTTTGTGTGGGTCAAATTTTGTAAATCCATACTGTTGCAAATCTTTTTCTCCCCATGCCCCTTTCTCCACCTTGCCCCTTTCTCCACCTTGCCCCAGGATCCCCTGAGGTTGTATTTCATAGGTTTGTCTGTAGCAGGAAAGAAGTTTGCAAGTTAAGTTGCTGGTCTCACTTGCCCTAAATGCTGTCTTTCTGAGCTGTCAGCTAACTTTCTGGTTGTCACCAAAGTAGTCTTGGTTATCACCTGGTCTGTTCCTGGAATTTAGTCCAAAGGCAAATCTCATTGATGCTCTGAGATGCCTCAATAGTAATGTTTCTGGGGGGTCTTAGGGGCTTTGGGTCTTTCAACAACAGACTCTTTGTCCAATTGATTCAACTAGGGCTGATCAAGATCCAGCTTGCTCCCCAGTAATAAAAACCACTGGTCTGCTTTTTTTTATTATTCAAAACCACCTAATGGCCTTCTTTGCATATTCAGTTACAGAATTTATAGCCTTCCCCTTTGCTGCACAATTAACTTCATGCCCAGTCAGAGCTTTGCAGAATGAATACTCTAACAAAATACCACCAGATGATTTCAGTTGCCTTGTAATGTATCTGCTAGTTTTGGTTTCTGCTTTGCTTCACCAGTTCCTTGGTATTTGGGAAGTTTCCTCTCATAAGCCTTCTCCATATATTCTCCCCAGGGCACACTCAGTTCCCATCTGTAACAGTACTAGAAAAGAAATTCCTGGTGTAGTAGCAAAACATGGAATTAAAGGGCCAGGGCCTTACAGATAACTTGGCAAAAACCAAGATCCTGGTAAGCAAGAAAACAGACAGAACCTATTTGCTTCAGGTAAATAGCCCTGTTTGATATGTGGGAAAGATTTTGGCAGGAATTCCATTTGGTGCACCCAATGCAAGCTATGGATACACAAGTGGAATAGTAGGAAGGTTAATGAAAGAAGTAGTGTTTCTGTGCAGAAAATGTATGATATTGTTATATTAGATCATTTTAAATTTGGGCATATTTGAAAAGGTTAAGAAATGTCATTCCCATGTGTTCTCAAATCACCAGAGTGTTGTGAATGTGTATGTATCCCTCCCTCCCCCTCCCTCCCTCCATCCATCCATCCATCCATCTATCCATCTATCTATCTATCTATCTATCTATCTATCTATAGCAGGAAAGGAGACTGATCAACAAGTCGTTCCACATGAACGACCAACAAAACCAAAACCACTACTGCCACCACTACCACCAAGAACAACAACAACAAAAAGAATGACAACAGCTCCACTCCTCTTTTGTCCCTTTCACCACAGACAATGGAAAGAGAGAAAGAGAAGAGCATGATGCTAAACAATCTGCTCAAAAGAATTATTTGAAAAACTTCCCGCCATAACTCATGTGAAGGTCAGGGGAGTACACAAGAAGAAGGTCACCTATCTGCCACAACAACAACAACTACTAGCATCACAGCCGCCAACAACAACGCTAATACAACAGCAACAACTGTCACCTCTGTCATCAACACCAACACCACCACCAACAACAACAATAACAAGATCAAAACAAACTGTAGTAGAGGCAGACCCAGGAAAACATGGAATTAGGTGGTGAAGCATGATCTCCGAACTTTGGGTCTCACAGAGGCAATGATTAGTGACTGAGACCTTTGGCGATATGCTGTGCTTGAGGAGACCTGTGCAGGTGGCATGTAAAAAGCATCTTTTGTGCATTGAGCATCATAGAAGCAAAGTAGTTGAACTCCTTTCAAATGTTGTGCCTTGCAGAGGCAATGAGCAAGACCTTTGGAATTATGGTGTGCTTGAGAAGACCCATCAAGCCAAGTAAAATCGCAGTCATGGCAGATGCCAGGATCATGCAAATGGGACCTGTGCTGGTGGCATGTAAAAGCATCTCTCAAGCGTTGGGCCTCATGAAGGCAAGGAGTGAGACTATTTGGCATTATGCTGGGCTTCAAGCATTGGGCCTCACAGAGACAATGACCAAGTCCATTTGGCATTATGCCATGGGTGAGAAGACCCATCAAGCCAAGTAAAACCGCTGTCATAGCAGATACCGGTGTCGCACAAATGGGACCTGTGCCGGTGGCACATAAAAGCTCCTATTCCACTCTCAGAGTGGTTGGTGTTAGGAAGGGCATCCAGCCATAGAAACCATGCCAAAACAGAATGGAGACTTGTGCAGCCTTACAGCTTGCCAGCCCTGGTCAAACTGTCCAACCCATGCCAGTATGGACACCGGACATTAAATGATGATGATGATGATGTTATATATATATTGTGGCCTTGTGTCTGTGTTTGTCCCCCACCACTACTTGATAACTGGTGTTGGTGTGTTTGTGTTCATGTGACTTAGTGGTTCAGTAAAACAGGCCAATAAAAAAAGTTGTTGAGCGCCTTTCAAATGTTCGGCCTCACAGAGGCAATGAGCGAGACCTTTGGCATTTATGGTGTGCTTGAGAAGAAGACCATCAAGCCAAATAAAATCACACAAAAAGAAAGAACTGGTGTCTATTTGATTGATTAAAATTCTTCAGTGCAGTATCCCAGTGTAGTTGCAGAATGATGACTGGAAAAGATAAAAGAACCACTAAATTCCTTAGTAAAAGGGAGGTAACACTTGTTCACCTATGTCAGTAATACTATGGCCCTGAAACTTCTCGCAGTCACTTTACCTGCTAGAAATAGCAACCTAAATGCTTTTGAATCAGATCCTAATGTTGGATGTTCAAGAACCAAACAAAGGGCAGTTATTCAATCCTGGGATCATCCTGATTCCAAAAAGGTATAATATATCTATGTAGAGTAAATGTGAACTGAGATACAGGAGTCTCAGATGGACAGACAGAATTTTGCTTTTATTAATATAGATATCAGTAAAAAAAGAAATATTAATGCAACCATTCTTTTAGATTATAATGAGCATTTTCACATTAATGGTAAGTAGCTGGACCTGTGAAAACAACATGGAAAGCATAAAAAATGTAAGCATCTGTAAATTGTGTGCTGGTGCCATGAGAGAGGTTTCTATATTGTGACACTTACAGAATATAGAAAGAAGTATAAAACCGATAACTATATAATCCAACCAAAATATCTCATACAAACGTAAACAGAATTACTATTTAGCCTTAAAATACATCCTACATATTCTAAGGACTTTCTTGGTTTAGTGATACGGATTGTTCTGGTATTCTTTTATTCTTTTATTCTTTTACTTGTTTTAGTCATTTGACTGTGGCCATGCTGGAGCACTGCCCTTTAGGTGAAAAAATCGACCCCTGAACATATTCCCTGTAAGCCTGGTACTTATTCTATCAGTCACCTCAGCCAAACAGCTAAGTTACGGGGAATGCAAACACACCAGCATCAGTTGTCAAGCGATGGTGGTAGGGGGACAAACACAGAGACACACACACACACATGACAGGTTTCTTGCAGTTTACGTTGATGAAATCCACTCACGAGGCTTTGGTTAGCCCGAGGCTATAGTAGAAGACACTCTTTAAAGTACAGAGTTGAATTTTGTGGAGCTACCTGTTGGCAACTTTTCTCTCCTACCCATTTTGTAGCAGGTGTTACCCATTTTCTGGACTCTTTTCACAGTCATACCCTGTTCGAAAATTGCATTAGTTTTTTTATGAAAAAAAAAAGGAAGTGAGTGGGGCTTCTTTGTAGTTTGTTGAGGAAACATTAAACATGTCTAAAAAAAACTTTGTCCTTCCCCCCAACTAAAAGACATGTAGAACTATGAAAGAAGGCGAATAAGTACCAGGGGTGGGGGAAAGAAGACAGAACTAACACTCGATCGTTCTAGAACTCCTAGAATGAAAACCTAAACACCTGAAAGACTTTCCCTCTATTCATCACTAAATGTCTTTTCCTCTTCGTTGTTAAAAGTAAAGAAGCTAGAAAAGAGCAATTGTATTTCAATCTAACTATCATTTTAGATGACTGAGGCTTTCCTTTCTCTGTCTCTATCGCTTCATTCCTTTTCTCAACAGTTAAGAGAGTGAAGGTGTATGGATCAGTGGGTAAGAGTATTCATCCCAAGATCATAAAGCCATGAGTATGATTTCTGGCAGTGTGCTGTGTTCTTGAACAAGGTACTGTACTTCACCTTGCTGCAGTCTACTCAGCTGGCAAAAATGAGTTGTAGTTGTAATTCAAAGGGGCCAGCCTTATCTCATTTTGTGTGTGGCTGAATCTCCCTGAGAACTATGTTATGGTATGCATGTCTGTGGAGTACTCAGCCACATGCGCATTAATTTTATGAGCAGACTGTTCTGTTGATCAGAAAAACAGGAACCTCATCGTCGTAAGCAACAGAGTGCCATTTTTAAAAAAGAGTGAAAGACAAGGAAATGTTCCATATAGTAAGGCAAAAATGTCATGTTTACTATAGGCAGTGAAAGCTGAAACAAAATAATTGTTATTCTGTCATGTAGTAACTTTGCCCTGGACTCACACTCAGTTTGATAACAACAGCATGCACATTGGTGTTTACTTGGAGGCTTGGCCTTCGGATCTGCGAGAGCCACAAATGCTGCTATTAGGACTGGATTAACACCAATAGTGACTCTAATGACTAAAAAGATTTTCCTCCTCCTATATAGGATGTTTTTTTGTTTTTTTCCAACCATTTGAAAGTTTATCTTGCTGCAGCCCACTCAGCTGGCCAAAATGAGTGGTAGCTGTAATTGAAAGGGGCCAGCCTTGTCATATTCTGTATGAGGCTGAATCTCCCTGAGAACTACGTTAGTGGTATGCATGTCTGTGGAGTTCTCAACCACTTGTGATTCAATTTTATCCAATATTTGCTGTAGTTATTTGTCATTGATTTAACAATGTGTGTTTGTATCTATGTATCAATTGTCTCTCTCACTTTCTCTGTCACTTCCTCTATGTCCCTCCTCTATCCCGCTTTTAATTACAACTTTGTATATGTATCTACGTATCTACTTTTCTTTTGATCTATGTTTCTACCTTTCTTTCGATATATGCATCAGTCTACTCTGAAAATATTGATAAACATTTTACCTCTCTCTTCAACTGTAGAAAAGTAACAGTAACATCCACAGCTATTTGCTGAGAGAGAGACAGATAGAGGCAGAGAGAGAGAGAGAGAGAGAGAGAGACAGATAGAGGCAGAGAGAGAGAGACAGACAGATAGAGGCAGAGAGAGAATGTGTTAGAGAGAGAGGCAGACAGAAAGAATAACTGTCAGATAGATAGATAGATAAGTAACATTCTCTTTTATTATTATTCTCTATCTACTCCCTTCCTTCACTCAATCTATCTCTCTAAATCTCTCTTTTGCCCCTATCTCCCCTTTCCCTCCTCTGTTTCCCTGCCTCTAACTGTCCTGTGATATGGCTGTGATATGTTGATGACACCTTTATTCTCTGGCTCCACCAGGAAGGTGTCCAAGTGCTGTTAGATCATGTGAACTCAATAAAGCAATCCATACAGTTCACAATGGAAAAGGAAAAAGACAATCAGCTAGCATTCCTGGACGTATTAATAACATGCACCAAGTATGGATGCAGGACATCCGTATACTATAAGCTGACTTCAACTCCTATCATCCATACAGTGTAAAGAGAGGGATTGCTCGATACCTAAAACACTGAGCAAAGAATATAAGTAGCAATTGTGATACACATCACGAAGAAATGATCAAGCTCTATAACAATCTATTAAGCAATAACTACCCCCAAAACATACTATCCACTCCAATTATGAAAAAAAGAGAGGATGGAACCAATAAACTGTCTACAGTCTGTCTAACCTATCTGAAAGGCTTCTCTGAAAAGATACAAAAGATATGTGGCCGATATAACATCAGGACAGTATTCAAGAGTAATACAACACTTCACAAGTATCTCCTTTGAATAAAACCACCAATAGAAGAGAGTATGACTAAAGACTGCATGTACTTCATCCCATGCAGCTGTAGTAGGTTACACAAAGGCGAAATATATCGCCCCCTCAAAATAAGGGTAGACAAACATTGCAAAGCTGTGATACGAGGAGATGTTGATAAATTAGGTTTGGCTGATCATGTATGGAAAAATGGAGACCACCTCCCCCTGTGGGATGAAGTTAAAATAATAGACAGAAAATACCACTGGAAAATACAAAAACTAAGAGAAGCAGCACATATGCTAGGACACAACAACCTCCTAAGCAGACTGAGTGCAGATATGAGTAGCATATGGGAACTGGTATTAAAAAAGGATAGGAAAATATTAGATTTTCTTATATAGTATAGTTTGGCACTTTGTATACCACTAGATACTGTATGGTCAAACACTGTTAAGCTTGGCACAGTCTGCATAAATAGATACTGTATAGCTTGGTGTCGTATGCATATGTAGACATTGTAGGTATAGCTAGACACAGTATGTATAGGCGGACACTAAATTTATAGTCAATCTATATATGTGGACTGTACATTTTTGAATAACAAACAAACAGTTTGTGAAACTTTCTCAGTTGACATGAAACAATTTCTTTGTGTCACTCATATTATACAAGAATAAAAAGTCTACATCGTTTATTTCATATGTTTTTATACAGTTTTGTATACATTTGTTTGCTTGTTTCTTGTCTTATTTACTTAAGCTCAAAATTAGCACAGTCGGTTGGTGAATAATTAACTAGAGAAAGGCGGCCAGCTGGCAGAAATGTAAGCATGTAGGGCGAAATGCTTAGTGGTATTTCGTCTGTTTTTACATTCTGAGTTCAAATTCTGGCCATGGTCGACTTTGCCTTTCATCCTTTTGGGGTCGATAAATTAAGTACCAGCTATGTACTGGGGTCGATCTAATTGATTGGCCGCCCCTCCCCAACAAAATTTTGAGCCTTGTGCCTAGAGTAGAAAAGAATACATACATATTCTTTCTTTAAAAAGGTGGCAAGCTGGCAGAAATGTTAGCATATAGGGCGAAATGCTTAGTGGTATTTTGTCTGTCCTTGTGTTCTGAGTTCAAATTCCGGCCAAGGTCGACTTTGCCTTTCATCCTTTCGGGGTTGATTAAATAAGTACCAGTTACACAATGGGGTCGATATAATCGCCTTAATCCGTTTGTCTGTCCTTGTTTGTCCCCTCTGTGTGTAAACCTTGTGGGTTGTAAAGAAATAGGTATTTTGTCTGTCCTTGTGTTCTGAGTTAAATTCCGGCCAAGGTCGACTTTGCCGTTGATCCTTTTGGGGTCGATAAATTAAGTACCAGTTGTGTACTGAGGTTGATCTAAACGACTTCCCCAAAATTTTGGGCCTTGTGGCTAGAGTAGAAAAGAATATTCTTTAAAGGTGGCAAGCTGGCAGAAACACTAACATGCTGGGTGAAATGCTTAGCGGTATTTTGTCTGTCTGTATGTTCTGAGTTCAAATTCCAGCCAAGGTCGACTTTGCCTTTCATCCTTTCGAGGTCGATAAATTAAGTACCAGTTGCATACTGGGGTCGATCTAATCGACTGGGCCATGCCCCAAAAATTTTGGCATTTGTGCCTAGAGTAGAAAAGAATATTTTGCTAGAGAAATCCTTCAAAGAAATCTTTACATTCATCTTCTGCTAACTGGTTATATTTATCTAAGCTATGTCTGCTTCTAAAACCCGATATTTACAAATAGATTCATGTATCTCTAATATATATATTTTGTCCTTGATATTTGCTTTGATGGAGAGAAACTTATATTTTGGCAGCACATTGTGTATGGTGTGAAGCTACTTATAGAAATAATGATTCCAGACACAACAGCCTATGTGAAAATGGTCAGGAGACAGGTAAATATTGCTGTGTCAACTTGTTTATTTTTTTTAATCCATAAAACATGAAGTAAAATCC
>JARUKP010000867.1:0-10418 GCA_029874955.1 Octopus insularis
TATTCCTTCATCTTCAATTCTATCGTCGTCGTCTGAACCAGAGTCTTTCAATCAACAGAAAAAAAACAAAGAAGTTTACAAAAAAACTAACAAGAGAAAACCTAAATCAAAAACAAATCATTTAGATCCTTGTGGTGCAACCGAGGAATGTATTTCATCGAAAGTAAAATCAACAACAAATTTAAGTAGCGTAGAAAAGACCGAAGTATCTACCGGTGTCGCAATTGAAAATAACTCGAAATCGTCTGCGAATAACAAGAATGTTTCAATGCAAGAAAATACAAGCAGGGAACTACAATCATTAAAACCCGATTCTACCAGTGCCAAAACTGATCAGACTGTTGTCCACACTCCATCTATACAGACACATCATAAAATGACGTTAAATACAGAACTCGTGAGCTATGTTATTGACTCTATGAAGAAATATGGTATTTGTCTAGTCGATAATTTCGTTGGAGATAAAGAAGCAGAACTTATTTTAAATGAAGCTAAAGCTCTTTACGATTCTGGTAATTTCACTCAAGGTTTATTAGTAAATAACAAAGTCATTTCAAATGAAGAAACGAAAGTACGCGGTGATATGATCATGTGGGTTGACGGTAGTGAAAGTGGTTGTAAAAATATTAAAGGCCTTCTTGACCGCACAGATTCTCTCATTCTCACATGTAAAGGACAATTAGATCGATATACCATCAAGGGAAGAACAAAAGTAAGTACTGTTTTCATATTTAAGCTTCTTATTTCTCAACTGTCTAAAGAGAATTGTTAATTTTTTTCTTATATTTTCAATGTATTATTGCTAATCTGCTGTTTGTGCCATCCAACAGACATTCTAATATATGTCACTGTTTTAAACTCAACATGTAGCATAGCGACAGTCTTTTCAAATTTTCAGTTATTGCATACATACAACATACACACACACACACACATTGTTTAATAAGTTTTCATAAGTCAGATTAAAAAAGACACTCGTATATCTGGTGATGAAAGTGGGTACATTGCTTATATATTATAAACAATTTCATACGGGACTATAAAGTAAAACACACACACACACACACACACAGGTATTTTGGAGTAAATTTCATTTAAAAAATCAATTTGTCTGAAAGTTACGAAGGAACAAGATCGGGGAGGCGCACTTGTGTAGGTATACCATATTACGTACATATATACATATGCATGCATGCATACCTACACAAGTGTGCCCATCCACCAACTTTATTACTTCATAACCACGGAGCTTCAATTCACTCAGCTGAAAGTACCAGCGAGTCTCTACAGACTGACATCCGTTCAAGGGACTACCGTGTATTCTTAGTCGCTTTTTTTTACGGAAACCAGGATGAGCTCCGGCCTAAGAGACTGGCTCAATTATATTTCAAACGAGAACCGGTTGTTAACTTTTTGCTGGCTGTTAAAGAGAAAATGCTACTCAGATAAGTTTGCCAACCAGGTTACAGAGACATGCTCACGCACTACCAATTTAGTTAGTCCTCATGTTTTGAAGTGTAAGGGAATAAATATCTACTGCGTAAAATTTTCACTTTTAGTATCAAGTTCAGAGGATTGATAGATTTCATTTACTCTGATGTCAATTAGGAAATGTATGAGTATTTATATGTTATTACTGAACGATTGTGTATATGTGTGTATTTATATGTATATGTATGTATGCATATATATGCATGCATGTATGTATGTATATATATATGGGTTAATGTATGTGCATATATATATGTGTATATGTCATCATCATCGCTTAACGTCCGTTTTCCATGCTGGCATAGGTTGGATGGTTTGACTGAGGTCTGGAGGGCCAGCATCTGCACCAAGCTCCAATCTGATCTAGCAATGTTTCTACAGTTGGATGCCCTTCCTAACGCCAACTACTCCAAGAGTGTAGTGGGTGCTTTTTATGTGCTACCGGCACGAAGGCCAGTCAGGCGGTACTGGCGACGGCCACGCTCAAAATGGTGTATTTTATGTGCCACCTGCACAGGGGCCAGTCCAGCGGCACTGGCAACGATCTCACTCGAATGTCTTTACACATGCCAGGAAGGCGACGCTGGGCACATGTGCCATCACGATTTCGGTTTCGCTTGCCCCAACAGGTCTTTGCAAGCCGAGTTATGTGTCCACCCATATCTTCAAGATTTTGTTATTGCATTTTAGTTTGAAAATGACATCGTAGGGTAGGTGTGACGGGCCTGATCTGGCAGACTCAGGCATAAAACAAGTAGAATAAAACTGGATATGGCCAGTTTGAATGCTAAAGGATTAATTTTTCCACAACCTGTTCATCTCTTTTTATTATTATTTATTATTATTATTGTTTCCAAGGAGGATTTAAACAAAGAAAAGGCTGAGAAGATAGCAGAACTAACAGAATGTTACATGCAAAGCATCAGCTGCATTGGTCATGCCCAACGGTTGGCGGCCCAAAATGTAAGTTCATTTTCCTCCATTTAAATTGATTCCTTCGTTTATTATTATTTTTTTTATTATACCCCCACCTCTTCCCTATTGACGAAATATTCTAATAAAATCCATCAAAATCCATGGCTAATCTTCATTTCACAAATCTCAATAACCTCTCATGGTGACCCAGTTTGCTTTAATCCATTTTCCAATGCTTGAGGGATGGGGTCAGAGATTCAACGAGATTCTTAGAGGGAGATTTTCTGTGGCCAGTTACTCTTCCTGTTACCATTCCTCGTTTGTTTTCAAGCATGGGGATATTTTCCCCCCTTGTCTTTCAAACACAGACAGCACAATGGCCTGACATGTTTCCATGGAAGATTGCAAATAAACTATACAGCTTATATGTATGTATGTATGTATGCATGCATGTGTTTGTGTGATCTGGGTTTCTTACATTCCCAGAGAACTGACTTTGCTGTAAAATACACACACAAATACATACATATCATCATCATCGTTTAACATCCACTTTCCATGCTAGCATGGGTTGGACGATTTGCCTGAGGACTGGTGAAACCAGATGGCAACACCAGGCTCCAATATGATCTGGCAGAGTTTCTACAGCTGGATGCCCTTCCTAACGCCAACCACTCTGAGAACACACACACATGCATACATAAATAGATATGTATATATACATACACATAAGCAATAGAAAGGGCACCTGGCCATAGAAAGTATTCCTCGACAAAATTGTCTGGCCCAGACAAGTTCAGGAAAGTGGGCATTAAATTATGATGCATATATACATGTATACAAATATACTAACACACCCAAACATCTGTATTTCTGTCCATCATTAAATATTTTTTGTCGATGTTCTCTTCTAGGATGATCCTGAAATTGCAAAACGGCGCATGATGAAACGTTACAAGAAGAACATTAAGCTCCGCCACAATGTGGCTCTGTCGAAGCTACACGACGACAAGGTCACAAAATACGTGCGAGAAAACAAACACATCATTTCCAGGTAAAGGGCTTCGCTGTCTGAATAACTATTGTGCTTGTAACATTTTATTTTGATGTTATGACTGTCGTCCCATCAATTTCGTTTGTTGTATTGATAACTTATCTGATGGTGTTGTAGGTTGGCGGGTAAAATAGTATTTAACCACTGACTCAAGTTTCTCTACTGTCTATCTTTTGTTTACTGCATGCTTGAATAATTGCAGACAGATAGCATCGTCTCATGGCACACCAGTGTGCCGCAGCATACAGGCTGGTGATTTCTGGTTTATATGGAAGGCAATAATACGTTGATTTAAAGGAAACCGCATATCTGTTCTCTTAATTCAAACAAAGAACCTACCTGAGCCATCTCGCTTGTCTGTTGAACTCATCCAACTCATGCCAGCATGGAAAAAGGGATGTTAAATTATGATTATAATAATGATGAATTCACTGCTTTTTTTTTGTGTGTGTGTGTGTGTGTTTCTGTCCATCTTGTCTTTTTTTTTTTTTTGTTATAGTTATAGTTATCCAAGAGAGGAGAGACAGTACACATGAGATAGTTTCATGCGCTAAGAATTCCTCCAGCTTGCCACATTTTTAGGAAACCAAGCGAATAATTCTTGTTTCCAATTACCATTCCATTTTCACAAGCAATGTTTTTCTTCTCCTCAGGAAAGCAGCTTTGGAAACGGAGAAGGCACGAGCTCTGAAGATAGCATCATTGCCTCCACCAGAGAAAAATATCTTTCAAGAAGTTAAGCAATTGAGTAAGTAAAGAATTTCTTCAGTTTGATATTTCTGGATTTTAGCATTTGCAGAACTTGTTTGGAAACAAGTGGTGAGACGCTGTGAAATGGTAACAATGATGGCACCATCACTTTTGCTTGTTTCAGTCATTAGACTGTGGCCATATTGGAGCACTGCTTTGAAGAATTTTTTAGTCGAATGAACCAACACCAGGACTTATTTTTCCCCTTTCTAAAGCCTGGTACTTATTCTGTTGGTCTTTTTTGCCAAACTGCTAAGTTAGAGGAAGGTAAACACACCAATACCAGTTGTCAAGCAGTGGTGGGAGACAAACACAGACACAAAGATACACACACTCACTCATGAGCTTCTTTCAGTTTCCGTCTACCAAATCCACTCACAAGGCTTTAATTGACCCATGACTATAGTAGAAGACATTTGTCCAAGGTGCCATGCAGTGGGACTGAACCCAGAACCATGTGGTTGGGAAGCAAGTTTTATACCACACGGCCACGTCTACTGAAACAATTATTGATACTTGTGTGAGTGTGAGGCAGGTACCTAGTGGTGTTGATGGCAAGTCAAACCAGCACAACCCCACGATCTGAACAGTGCTGATGACCCCCAAGGGGAAGGACTTAAGACTGGATAGTAGTCGGTTGATCTGGTAGGCAATGCTTTAATCAGTGAGTGGGGAGCTGGTGTGCAGTAACTCTATCCAAGAGAAAGGCCCTCAAATACTGCACATTCTCCCTTGATAACCCCTGAAACCCACTGGTGCCTTGAGTATGCAGAGCTTTTAATTTGAGGCAGTTGCACAAACAAACAGTTTACAATTATGTATGGGTGTGTGGGTGTGTCTGCCTTTGTATGTATGCATGTGTCTCGGCCTGTATGTATGTGTGTGTGTGTGTGTGTGTGTGAATGTTTTGAGCTGTTTGTGCGCTTTTAAATTTTCCTTCGTTTGATATTGATTGTTGTAATTTCTTCACGTTCCGCCTCAGTGGTTCCTGCAAGGAAGAACAAGACCATTGCCCCGCATTCCCGAATTTCTTATCCGTCTCCTCCAGTTGTGGAAAAACATGACAAGAATTCGGTAAGGAAATTGTTATTATTCACCCATGCTTTTCCCCTTTTAATAAGATTATGTGAATGCATGCGTCTCCTTGTGTTGACAGCACATCATCATCATTCAATATCCATTTTCCATGCTGGCAAGGGTTGGACGGTTTTGCAAGAGCTGACAAGGCCAAGAGCCACACTAAGTTCCATTGTCTATTTTGGCATGGTTTCTGCAGCTCAATCCCCTTTCTAACGCCAACCACTTCACAGAGTGTACTGGGTGCTTTTTACATGGCACCATAACCGGTATTTTTTACAAGGCACCATAACCAGTGACAATTGTACTTCCATCTAACATTACCACATAGCAAAGTATATTCTCAGTATCCCCTCATATACATTATTTACATTTGACGGATATTTGTCCTCATCTTGTTTGTTGTTAACACAACGTTTCAGGTGATATATCCTCCAGCCTTCATCAGGTGTCTTGGGGAAATTTCGAACCTGGGTTCTCATTCCTAAGATATTTTTGAATATCATTATTATTACTATTATTATTGTTCAGGTCACTGCTTGGAATCTTGGGGTTAGTATCCCACGCTCTTGACCACTATGCCATATGCCCGGGCATATGGCTAAGTGGTTAACAAACAAGATGAGGACAAATATCTGTCAAATGTAAATAATGTACATAATTCCTCATCTCTTAAATATAGAACTGTAACCCCTCATATGATTGGTAACAATATAGTAATTACTGTCTTGAGTCCAAGGGCTCATGGAACCAGTTACCCAGTGTCTATAAGTGACACATCACCAGGGTTCCCCCTTAATGGGTCACCAGTCTGTCACGGGGACTCGATTACATATGAGCAGACTAGGGCAATGTGAAATGAAGTGTTTTCTCAAGAACACAACACACTGCCCAGACCAGGAATCGAAACCACAATCATGATTGTAACACGCTTATTACTAGACCCTGCATGCCTTCATTAGATATTGTAGCACCTGTGTAAAGTCGATGAAACCCCAACTCTCTTCATTTCAGGTGGAAGACGGCTACCTTGCTGCCCAAGCTCAAGATTTACTTCTCCAAGAACAAGAACGACAAATAAAGCAGACCTCAGAGAAACAAGAACATGTTCAGAAGGAACGTTACCGAAAAGCCTTACAAATAGAATTACTCAGTAGGGTAAGTCGGCGATTCTTATTTTCAAAATTTCCTGTTCTTGTTTTAATCATTGGACTGCAACCATGCTGGGGCACTGCCTTGAAGGGTTTAGTCAAAGAAATTGACCCCAGGGCTTTTTTTTTTTTTTGGTAAAATCTGGTACTTGTTCTCTATCAGTCACTTTTGCCGAGCCACTATGTCATGGAGACATAAACAAACCAACACCATTTGGCTGGTGCTGGAATACATACATGCACACAACAGGTTTATTTGTTTTTTTTTTTTTTTCTTTTTTTTTTTTTTGTCTACCAAATCCACTCTGTTATAGCCTAAGATTATAGTAGGAGTCACTTGCAGAAGATACTGTGCAGTGGAATTGAACCTAAAACCATGTGGTTGGGAAGCAAACTTCTTACCACGCTTCCACACTTGTGCCTATTCTGAAATTCTAATTCTTCATTTTCGTCTGTATCTGGACGGTCTTTCACATGGCTTACACTTGAAGAGTTTCAGAATTCCATATAAAAATATTTCCTTGAGATTTTGAAGTCAGACATGAAGTGTGTTTTGGAAGAACTGGGACATACAAGATGCAGTCCAGAGGTTCTCGGGCTTTTTCTGGAAAGACATGAATTTCAAAGAAGTGCAAGCAGTATTTAGTAGGAAGTGTTCCAAGTGCTGTTACAGCCGTTTACCTCAATCTGAAATAACTAATTCTCTTAAAAAAAAGTTTCAAAACTTCATGGCTGCACCTCAAATATCACTCTGATTATCATCTCCAAACTTTTATATGCCATTAATTCATTGATCAAATCAGGCGTTTTCAACCGTTTTTTTCATCTATGGACCTCTTTGATCGACCCCCCTCCCCCCAACCATTCATTGTTTGAAAACTAGTTTTATAGAATATTTATCAATTATGTAGAATGTTAAAGAAAGAAACCCAAATGTTTCTTGCAATACATACCAATGCACACATTTAAGGCAAACTTTTTTCCGGGGCCCTTAAAATACTCTTGTCCTCAAAGAATTATTAGCGGCCATTTTCCAAAGTGTTGACAAAAAAGAAAACTCCAGAAAAAAACGGATCACCAAATTTAGTAACGAAGGTTACCAAATATACAGGAATGCTAGAAAAGAATTGTCTCCCTTGGATTAAAAAGTCTCAAAGTTGTCTCCCTTAGATTAGAAAGTTGGAAATTTTTTATATCAATATCTATAAAACAGATGTGTGTGTACGTGAATGTGGGTTATGCACGTCCACAAATTAGCACGAATGTCGCTCCAATTTTAGAAGGACATTGTTCATGACCCTATCTGTATTTTTGTGAACTTTTACTCTCAGAGGCACCTGCATATAGCTGTAAAAATCGATAAACATTTACCAATTTTGAAGTTTGTTGACATGGCGAAGTCAAATCTGTGCGTACGCGCGTGAAGGAGATAGCAAGAGAGGGAGAAAGAGAGAAAGAAAGAAATAGTGTGTTTGTGACAAGGATCAGAAACAGTGTTTGCCAAGCGTCTAAAAAAAAAAAATGAAAAAGTGGAAGAGGGAGACAAAGCGGCTAAGGAAAAAAAAATTTCTCTCACCAAGACAGCGTCTAACAAAAACAAAAAAAAGGAACGAACAAGTGGAAGAGGGAGACAAAGCGTATTACGAAATAAAATGTAGACAGAGTAAAATGCATTTTTTTTCTTAAACATGAGATATAGTTTCAAATATCAGATGTTTTTGAAAGACACTATATTCTATAAGATTATATATACTTTCTCACATAACAATTAAAATATATTTATTTTAAATCGTTCATCTTTCTCCCCCCACCCCCTCTCACTCTCACACATATGCACATATACTACTTTGGGAGCGAAAGAGTTTTGTTTATATTTCACAACTATGAAACAAAAACGTATGTAACAATTTGTCAGTCACCCCCCCCACAACCCGTTTTTCAGACCACAAAAAGGGTTTGGTAATTTTTCAGATTAACACCCGCACGATTTCCACTAGGGTGTTACGGTTAGGATTAGGATTAGATTTAGGGTTACGGTTTTAGGGTCAGAGTTAGGGTTAGGGTTTAGGGTTAGGGTTAGAGTTAACCTAGAAGGGACAGGCTCCTTATTTTTGGTTAAGGTTGTTGGTAAGTTTTCCTAAGTTACTCCAATCCAGATCCTCAATCCAAACCTTCAGATCAACCTTCTCCTATGCAGATCTCTAATGCAACATTTAAAAAAAGAGTCAATAAGTGAAAATAACCAATAAACTGATTCCTTATGGGATTTCCCAATCAAATTGCCAGCAAACCATTTTCATCCAAACCAATTTCAACGGATTTCGCTCAAATCTGATGTCGATGTTACTTATTTTGGTTTGAAATAAAGGACTTAATCATTTAATAATCCTAGCTTAATCCCGAGCAGCGCCGGGCTATACTGCTAGTATATATATATATATATAGATATATATCTATATCTATATATATATACATACATACATACACAGAGGAAGCAGAAGTAAATAGACACTCCATAAAAACAGCATTTTATGTTCATTCTAACTTGTAATGGTCTGGGAAGGTAAAAGTTATGCTGCAGTAGGTTGCTATTATGTTGTCAATGCAAGCACCATACACAACATAAAGAAGATCGAGGAGGCAATCAGGACTATTGTAGCAGTAAATTTCTGTGAAAGTGCCAAAAAGATAACAATAATGAGAAACAAGCACTTTGTCAGGATGGAATCTGCCTTGGCATTGTGTATCAGTGACTGCAAGAAGAAAAACATCCCCTTGAGCAGTAACATTATCTGTGTGAAAGCACGTAAACTATATCAGCAGTTTGACAGAGGAGACGGAGTGGAAGGCTCTGAAGAACTGAAACTAAGACCATTGACAGCACCAGAGCCCGAAGATTTTCAAACTAGTAAGGGATGGTCTGACCATTTCCAGAAACGGTTTAAAATAAAGTGTGTTCTCCTGCATGGAGAAACAACATTAGCAGACAAAGAAGCCACTGAAAAATACGTCGAGACTCTCAGGCAGATCATCGAGGACAAGGGATACAAGCTGGAACAGGTTTTCAATATGGACAAGACTGGCTTGTTCTGGAAGAAGATGCCTTCCAGAATGTACATCATGAAGGAGGAAGCCAGAGCCCCAGAATTTAAGGCACAGAAGACAAAGTGATGTGAATTATGCATGGTAATGCTGCTGGCTTCATGATGAACCCAACAGCCTTCAAAAATAAGAATAAAAACTTGTTGCCTGTCCACTGGATGCACAATCCCAAGGCCTGGATTACAAAAACTCTAACTTTGAATTGGTTCCACCAATATTTCATCCCTCAAGCCAAGGAATACCTCCAAAATGTTTGCATGGAATTCAAGATGTTGCTTGTTATGGAGAATGCTAGTGGTCACTCTTTGGATTTGAATCATGAGGGAGTCCAAATCAAGTTCCCCGCTGCCAACACCATTGCCCTCATCCAGCTTATGGATCAAGGTGTGATCCGTGCCTTCAAGGCACTTTACACTCGGAACTCTCTTCAACATCTTGTGGATGCAATGGATCCGGAGGAGAATTTCAAGTTAAAGGAGTACTGGCATAACTCCATGATTGCAATGCTCTTAGAGACATGAAAAAAGAAACCCTCTTCACATGCTGGACGAAGGTGTGGCCAGACTGTATCCAGGACTATGAGGGCTTCACACCTGAAGATAATCAACACGAGGCTGCCAACAATACACTAAAACTGCCACCTTTGGTGGCAAAGGTTTTAACAACTTCACACAAAATGAGGTCATCGCATAAAAAAATAAGATTCCGTTAGCTTGCTTTCCTCAATTTTAGCAGAACGTGTATTCATAATGATGTATATTGTATGTTGTGATTGATGATTTCAAGTCTATTTCTCAGCATATTGGCATAGAAAACCTTTTCTTTTGCCTTTAGTTATAATTATAATATTATATATATATATATATATATATATATAT
>JARUKP010000868.1:0-10418 GCA_029874955.1 Octopus insularis
CACACACACATATATATATATCTTTTAAAATTGCTTATGGGAAACACTTTGAATATGTAAATAAATATCCTATACCATCATGCTGACCACCATCTAATGATGTTGACTAGTGAGCCATTTTTTCGGTTTGGGGTTGCATCAAGTTGTACTGATATAATGTCGGATAAATACAATGATAATAACTAGAATGGGATTGCATCTAGAAAGTTCTCCTCTGAGACACAAGTGTGGGCAAGGTTGTTTTATGGAAGACCAACAGTAGCTCAGACATACCAGTCCCCACTCTCCTTGCCACCAATGTTGTTCAAGGGTAAGGCAAAAACTGATACAGCTTAGTACCATTGATGTTGAAGTTCATTTTTACAGCTGAGTGAACTGGAACAATGTGAAATAAAGTGTCTTGCTCAAAAATACAATACACAGCCTAGACAAGGAATCAAACTCACAACCTCAGGATTGTAAGCCCAACGCTCTAACCACTGAGCTATATGCCTTTTGAGTGTGTACACACACATAATATACGCAATACAAATGGACTTCCTACAGTTTCTGCCAATTACATTCTCTCATAAGGCATTGGCTAGCTCAGAATTATAGTAGTAGACACTTGTCCAAGATGCCACAGTGGGACTGAACTCAAAACCACGTTGTTACTAAGCAAACTTCTTAACCTCAAACCATGCCTGCACATAGGTGTGTGAGTGTGTTTGTATTTCTGTCTGTCCTGATATTGAATTGATAGTGCCATGGGAAAATAACATTAAGTAGACACATGAAAAGAAGGGTTTAGAATATGAAGGACTCGGTGGGGGGACATGTACAGAACTTCCATTAAGGATGGGATGTTATGGGTTTGATGCTAGATTCATAATATCGTACCCAGTTGGAAATATGAACTTAAGATAGTCAGCAAAACTATGATTTGCTTATTGGAGTTCAACATAGATATGACTGACACATGTGGGAAAAGGAATAAAACCGAGGCAAAGAGAAACATCTTCAACATGTAGCAAAGTAAATTGTTGCTGTATGGTTGTAGTGGTTACAGCTGCACCTAGTTTGGTCTGGTTTGCAGCCTCTAGCCTCTACATTCCCTCTTTTGTCCCATATCACTTTTACTTACCTCATACCTTGAGGGGTTTATCCTAACACTGTGTTAACCACTATTTTCATTTGTTTCCATCTCCACCCTGATGTCTACCCCCTCTCTTTTATAATGTGACTAATCATATAGCTCCTCTTCAGCAAGAAACCCTGTTTTGCTTTGACCCTTTCTCTCAGACAGTAACCTTTTCTCTCTATAGCAGCCCCACTGAATTGAACAGGACCTTAGTCTTGCAAGCTATGTGGCAACCTCACTTGTGCTGGTGCCATAAATATTACACCGAGTGCATGCTGTAAAATTGAATGCCAGCATAGAACATGGCCGTTAAATAATAGTGCTGTATAGTAACACAGTGGTTCCCAAACTTTTCTTACTCATGGCATACCTTACAAGAAATCAAAATATTTTGGCGCACTTTGTTCATGAATTCTAAAACTTATTGAAAAGGGGTTTTACACATATTAGCATAGCATAAACTATAAAGTAATATATAGATAATTAAAAATACAGAAAAATTTCATGTACTTACTCTTTATTGACTATATGAAGCAAAGTTATCAATGAGAAACATGCACTTGATGTTTTTGGAAACGTTTTCAATATTGGAACATATTTGAGAAAAACAAACCCTCATTTCTTCTTCGATGCAATGAAACCTCTCTCTGTTTTTGGATTTGATGTTATTGAGGGTTGAAAATCCCAACTCACATAAATATGATGTGAAAAACTGCATTGAAACAGATAAGGCTTTTTTTTGCTACTGCGGGCTATCCTCCTATAATAGCAATCCAAAATGGGTCAATAAGTAAACTCAGCATACTTGATTTAAAGTCCACAATCACTGGATATATAGATGCCAATTCCTCTTCTTCACATATTTTCAGACCAATATTAGATGGAAATTTTATGAATGGATTTCAAACCCAATCATACTTTTCTGTGTTCAATGACAGAAAATACAATTTTATCTTTTCTTCCAGGTCTGTCAAAGGTTCAAATACAATAAGAGTAATTTCTTTTATGCAGCTTTTACGTATTAAGGGAAACATTTCAAAGTTACCACCTTCAGTATTTACATTTGATGGATATTTGTCCTCATCTTGTTTGTTGTCAACACAATGTTTTGGCTGATATATGCTCCAGCCTTCATCAGGTGTCTTGGGGAAATTTTGAACCTGGGTTCTCATTCCTAAGGTATATTTTGATGTTATGATTATTATTCAGGTCACTGCTTGGAATCGAACTCAGAAACTTGGGGTTAGTAGCCCGTGCTCTTAACCACTACACCATATGCCTGTAGGCGTAGTGGTTAAGAGTGCAGGTGTGATGTGAAAAACATGAAACTCTGCGGAATCGTCCAATGTCAAAAGGTTATAATGTCAAGGTTTGTTTTAGTTCTTCAGATGTCAGTGGCTGCAAATACATCACAGTTCAAAAACAGAGGAGATTGGGTCAAAAAAAGTAATGATTCCAGAAAGTTCTTCCAAGACTATGTGATTAACAAATGATAAAAATAATAATAGTGATGATGATGCTGATGGTCACTCTCATTGATTTTGATGTATGAGTGTTTGAAGGAAAAGATTTTAAGAAAAAAAGATCACAAATAAAAAAAGAGACTGCATCTATTTGCAATGGCTGCATTGATGCAATTTGAGTTCAGGTATGGATTCTGCTATGATGTCACAATGGGGACATTGATGATTTTGATGATGCCTGGGACTGGACAAATATGTCTGTTGATAGCAGGATGTGATTCTTTCATTAATCTGTTTCTTCAACATAAATTGTTTAGATGCCTCAAGACAAATTTTTAATGCTACTCACATTGGTCTTTCCCAAGATGTTAAATCAAGCTGTAGAGATTTTAGCTTCAAATTGTCCTTATATCTAAGGACAGGTCTTCCTTTACCACAGTATCCCTCTGTTTGTCGGCCATACAAAATAGTTTTTCCAATGTGATCATCTTCCATTTGAACATGTCCTCTTCCATTTGAACATAAATTCTCAAGAGCATGCTTTTTGATACTGGAGATATTACATTTTTCTCAAAATTTTGACATTTGATATCTTGCCATTTTATATTGCAGATATTGTGCAAACAGAACATGTGAAATGTTTCATGTTTCTTTATACATCTGTAGTAGGAAGTCCATACTTCTGCCCTGCACATATGTATGAATTAAACTGACACTGTGTTCTTCTCATTAACAATGAAATAGTTTTCCAAAAGCACTGCAGCCTAAGATATTCCAACATTGATTTCATCATCAGGAGCACTCTTAAAGTTGTAAGTTCAGGGAAGAGAATGAGTTAATTACATGGACCCCAGTATTCAACTGGTACTTATTTTGTCGACCCCAAAAGGATGAAAGGCAAAGTTGACCTTGGCAGATTTTGAACTCAGGATGTAAAGATGTACAAAATACTGCTAAACGTTTTGCCCAGCATGCTAACAATTCTGCCAGCATGCTACTATATTGATAATAATAATAATAATCATTTTTACTAAAGGCACAAGGTCTGGAAGTTTGGGGGAAGAGGACTAGTCAATTACATTGACCCCAGTGTTTCACTGGTTCTTAATTGATTGACCCCGAAAAGATGAAAGGCAAATTCGACCTTGGCAGAATTTGAACTCAGAATGTAGTGACAGGCAACATTCTGCTTAAGCATTTCATCCACTAAATGATAATGATAATAGTAGTAATAATAATAATAATAATAATAATAATAATAACAATAATAATAATAATAGAAAAGGTCAACAAATATGGAGACCAGAAAATTGAGATTGCCAAGATGTGACAGCTACAAGATTCAAACAAAGGTTGTTCTGGTTGTCATTAGACACAATATCTTCAAGCTACATGACCACAATAATGGATACTGTGTGATGTCTTCAGTAATAATAATCATGTGGAGGAAGAAGAGAAGAAGAACAAGAATAACAGTTAAAATTAATCAAACAACATTTAACAAGTGATGCTGCAATGAAATAACCGACATACCTTCACGGAAACATTTTCTTCGACTGGAGAACTTCCAACTAGGTTGGACATTTCAGCAGCAGGAACTCTGAGGCATGCCCCTGATAAAGCTGTTAGGAGGAGACAATAATGGATCCAGTTTTAATCACAGCTGATTCCGACTAGGAAGGGAAAATGAATTTTTGATAAAGTCTACAAGCATCTGTTATGGTTAGAGGCAGAAGGAAGTTTGTTATATAGTTCTAAGGTCAGTGGGTTATTATATAATATCACAAGCACAAAATATGCAACGGTGTATCACATCATCTGGTCTAAGGACCACCACTATTCCTTAAATGCCTTGAATGAAGTTCATACTATTCTGTTCTCAACATTGAAACCAGGTCTGTTCCAGGTTTTCTTGGAAACATGGAGGCTGGCTGTTGTTCCTATTTTGAGTCTAAGGGGGAATAGTCAAGGACACAAACACTGCTGTTCATCTCTTTGTAATCTAAAACTGATTCTTATGAGCACATTCTGTTTGTGCCACAGGGAGGCAGGGCTCCTCATTGAAAGCAGTGGCACCATCAAAACTGATTTGTGTTTTGATTGGCTTTTGGTGCAATGTTTAAATGTTTATGTTGGAGGAGGTCAAGCTGTTGCTATAGCAACTGTAGCCCCATCACGAGTGCCTTAGGAATACCACAAAAGAAAATGCTGTGGTTATGAGACTTATGAGGATGTCATATTTTCATATTGATTTCTAATAAATGTATCTTTGGTGGGAGAAATCAATGAATTATGGCAAACCCCAGTACATCACTGGTATTTACTTTTTCTTCTGTGGCCAAACAATGACCAACTTCTTTAAAAGGAAGGTGAGGATAGAGAGGAAGGTGGGTGAGTGTGTCTAGACTGCCTTCGGAGAGGGCACTTTCAATGCCTTAGAGTAAACCAAACCTTTGTGGAGGAATACCCCAGCCCCAACCTTAAATTACCCTCACTTATCACTTCTTATACTGGGGATCTTTTCTTGTTGAAATTTTGTTTTATCTTTTGCTTTTCACTTGTTTATTTTTTTTGTTTTTGTTTTTCTTTTACTCAATGGTTAAATACATCTTTGTGAGTTGTATTTCCTCCTTGAATTGTCCTCAATGTGTTGAGCCCTTTTGTGGCCAATCAAAGAAATTATTATTAAGATTCTTATTCTTATTACTGACAGTGTGGTGAGTAAGAATTAATTCCCATTTGCTTCTCTCTAGAAATCAAAGGAAACCACTACTGTTCCCTTCAAACTTTGCTTTGTTTTGAACCTGACCTATTTTCCATTATATTTCAGACAGATTCAGTGCCAAGTTGCTGAAACAGACACATCACTACAGATATCAATAATGTGCTCAGTACCATACAATTGCTTGACCAAAACCACTTGAGCATGTCCTTTAGTGGCTGACAATATGTGCATTTCTGATCATAAGCAGGAACAGGGATGGAGCATCATAGCCATGCACTGAGACAGATTCTTTAGGGCTTCAATATAATGCAACAAAAACAAACTTTGAAGGAAATATCAGCCATTTTTCATACTTTCTAGGAAATAACAGTTGCAACCCAAGGATAAAAATTGTGTTACATATTTACAAGTGAAGTTCTCCTCCCCTACAATTTCAGATTGTGCACCAGTATCTGGAACAATTCATGGTTACTGTTGTCGTGGTTATTTTTCTTATTGTTAATGTTACAATGACATAGAGAGTCATCCTTAATATGGAGAACAATTTCTGACTCTGCAGGAAGATTCTAAAAATAAATAGATACATGTCATCGGTTTGGTTCATGCTGTTCTATGTGAGTTTTGTGTTTTTGTTTGGTAGACATCAGCAAATAATTTGTATACCGACTTCTATACACAAGAACTACAATTCTTGTTTAGAGTCATTGTTCCAGGAGTAGCTTTGACTGAAGCGACACTACCAGTTGAAACACTCATACTTCTTTGGCAATGCCCTGCCACTTATATTATGACCTCCATACCTCAAGGGTACTTCTCACCATTCATCTCTCTCTTCCCTTACCCTCTACCATCCTGTTTATATTCTGATCCCTGTGAGTTTGCTCTGGCACTTCACCATCATCTCTCTCTCCTTCTGTTGCTTTTCTCTGAGACTGGGTAACCATGGATCTCCTTTACAGCAGGACACCTGTTTCTGTCCTCATTGTTGAGCACACTCTCTCTCTCTCTCTCTCTCTCCCTCTCTCTCTCACTCTCTCTCTCTCTCTCACTAGGTAATCTTGTACCTCCTCTACAGAAGACACTTATTTCTGTCTCTCTGTCACATTCCAACCTTTCATCATCTGACACAAGATCATCTCCTCCAATGACCCCCCCCCTCCCCTCTCAAAGGATCTTTGTCTTGCAACTTACTTGTTGACCCTGCCAGTGCTGGTACAATGTAAAAAGCATCCAGTCCTTACTGTAAAGGGGATGGCATCCAGCCGTAAAAACCATGCCAAAATTGACTTCACCTGTGCTTGTGCCACATAAAAAGCACTCGGGATGGTTGGTGTTAGGAAGGGCATCCAGCCGTAAAAACCATGCCAAAACAGATACAGAAGTCTGGTGCAGTCTTCTGTCAGGCCAGCTCCTGTCAAACTGTCCAACCCATGCAAGTATGGAAGGCAAATGTTAAATGATGGTGATGATAATGATCATTATTATTAGTAATTATTATTATTAGTAGTAGTAGTAGTAATTATTATAAATTATTATTATTATTATTATTATTATTATTAGTAGTAGTAGTAGTAGTAGTAGTAGTAGTAGTAGTAGTACTGTTGCCAATATTATCATCAATACTCTTATGACGGACATACCATGAATTTCTTCGCAGTTAGCATTGCTAAGAATATCAAAACTGCCTGGGTATACCACATCTGATTCCTGTCCTAAAAAAGATAAATTACACATTCTCATGGGAATCAATATCTTTCACAGAGACACATCTTAAGGAGTTTATTTCAACTCCAGGCCAATCTTTCGTCCATCCAACATAGTTTTTGTGTTGACAGTTTTCCCTTTCTCCAAAGTCAATTTCTGTCCTCTAAATCAGACAAAATAACCAAAAGATATTACAATCTTAGAATTAAATTTCATTTTTTCAAATACTTCCAAAAAATCCCTGCTAACATTGAAATATTCGACATGAAGTAGTCTTAAAAGCCAGCAATACGTTGAAACTCTTACAACAGGGGTGGGTTACATCTATGTAAGTGACAGAGCTTCTTTACTGATGTCTTGTAACAAATGATTTCTGGATTTTCAGGTTCCTTTTGTACAACAAAAGGGAACCACTTGAAATACTTGCAGAACTCCTCATCTTTAGTTTTCAACAGAAAAAGTAGCCATCACCTGAGTTAACAAGAATTCTACCTACCTGCTTCTTATTGCCTTCACATCTTACATGTTCAACCCTTTCCCTCTGACCCCTTTATTTCCATCTACTAGTCTCTATATCTGCAGCCAGTGCCTGCTGACCCTACATCTCCACTCACTGACCCCTATGTCTCTGAAGAGTGTAGGATTTCTAACCAGAAGATCAATACTATACAACCAGGGTGTCGTGGCCACCCCTAAAAACAAGGTCTGTTATCCTTTTATCTTCAACTCCCTCATACATACACAGTTGGGTAGTAACTAAATGTTGGATGTCAAATTAACAACAATAAAACATAATTACTTTAATGACAACAACCATCCAAACTGGACAAAGAAAAAAAAGAAAGAAAGAAAAAATGGATGTCATGAGATTTTCTTTTGATTCAAAGAAAGCAAAATGTTGGGTTAACTCTTTTGTTTTCATGTTTCAATTAAAATATGCTTCCTTGGTTTTCAATTAATTTTGAAAATAATGAATTTAGTAAAATAACTTTTGCCATTAAGCCCAAGATTTGAACATAAATTAAGATGGAATTTTAACTGAGATCCCTTTAAAGACAGTCTTAAGTGGATTGGTATGAAAAGGGCTGAAGGCCCTGATGAATCCAAATTAAAGAATGGATGGTTAAAGGCAGGGTTAGAAAATTCTCTTAAAAAATCTTGTCTTCTGTTATAGTTGCAAGTTGACCAATTTGAGAATGGAAGTCAACCAGACAACTGCTAAGTCAGTGAATCTTCCAAAGATCAGCAATGGGCACAAGACAGCAGTGACCAACCAGAAATTGCTATGACTTCAAGGGTACATGGCAGCACCCCAGGAAATGTGGCTCCCATGAAAGAGTGTAGAACTTTTTCTGTCAGGGGAAATGTATAGATGAAGCCAGTGAGCATGGTGTTGGCTTTATCATAAGAAACTCACTGCTGAAGTTGGTGGAACTCTGCAGCGATGGTTTAGAGGAGATTCTTTCACTCTGATTGCACACTTTAGAATGGGCCTGTCAACTTTGTCAGTGCTTAATTCCCCAACCCTCCATGCAAGACAAGGATAAGTTTTCTAAACAGCTCTCTAGGAAAATACAGGTGATCCTAAATTGAGAACAGCTGGTGCTATTTGTTGACTTCAATGCCTGAGTGGGAGCTGATCCCTACTTCTGGACGTTGTGTCTGGGATGGTATGGGATTGGCAAGGCTAGTGGAGCTCTGTATGCTTCATTGACCATGTATCATCACCAACACCTACTCCCAGGCCAAAGCTCCACACACGGTTTCTTGACATTATCTTTGCTCAGGGCAGTGGCACCAGCCAGATCTGATCCTTGCAAGTCGCAATCCCCTGAGGAACATGCTCCTGACTCAATCTTTTCAGAGCACCAACTGTGACACACATCACTTCCTGGTTTGCTCCTCAAACTCCAACCAAAAATGATGCAAGCAAGCAACATATCAATGCTACTGCAACTCAACAGTCAGCCAAAGCAGATGCATTCTTCAAGTCACTGAAAGACATCCTTCTTACAGACCTGCCAGAAGGTAATGTTCAGCAGAGACACAGACTCTGGGACACCATCCATGGCACTGCATTGTGGGAAGGCAGAGAAGGGGACAGGACTGATGATGTGAGACAAGCACAAATGACCTCAATGCACCCGTAAAGGAGAAGAACATTACCCTGTAGAAGTAGAAACACCAACCCACCAGGGCAAAGCTACAGTGGAGACGACTCATTTAGAAGACTAATATCAGAATATAAACAGCGAATGTAGAAGCAACCCGTCAGCTAGCAGAGAGCTGTTCTTATATTTGGTGGCCTGATAAAATTCACAGTCCAGAAGTTGATAGGAAGGACATCCCGCTGTATGAAAATGAAAGAAAAGAAAAAAAAGAAAGAAAGGAAAAACATGCCAAGACCTAACAGACACATGCACTGATAATAACATAGATACAGATAAAGAAATAGAAACAACACAAAATGCAACAAAACATCAACTATGACCAGCAAAGATACAAAAGTTTTAATTACTTTGTAATTCAGCTGCTGCACATCTTTCCTTATCAACTTGTTCTTTTGTTAGGTTAACTTTATTTGCAGGAACGAGGTAAATAAACACACTACTGCCTTCTTTGACACCATGCTTTGATAAAACATCCTTCTCTTTGGGAATTTTATGAGACACAATTAGCCGCTGGACTTGTACAGGTAAGTTATATTTGAGGAAGACCTAAATGTCAATTAGAAAATGGAAAAGAAAATCAAAAATTGTTCAAGGAAATGTGAAGAAAAGTATTCTAGTGTAAGATTTATTGAAATATAAGGAAGCAACATTACAGCAACTCTATAGAAATTCTTAAGTGTGGGACCCTTAATCTGTGGACAACTTGCCTGTAGTAGAGACATGTGGTAACCTTAATGCTGATGGAGAGACTTTACCTGTAGTAAATACTGTCAATGGAATTAACAGGAGCAGTGATGTACTCTTAATGGGTGTACAATGCATCAATAATAGAATCTAATGTAAGATGCAATGAAACTGTAATATCTAAAGGGATTGTGGAACTCTGTGGGAGAAATAGGGAAACCATGAATCAGAGAAAGAAACCAAGGCTCAAGGGATGTAGGAGGAAATGTATGAAGATATTTAGGTAAATCTTCAAACTTAGTTGATTACTGACCACAAATGATATGATTGTATAGCATCATGAGCATCAGAATAAATGTACGTATACACACACACACACACACACACACACACACACACACACATATATATATATATATATATATATAATCAAGGTACAGTCAAGGCGTGATCCAACGGGAACGGTAGTCCAAGAGTAATCCGAGGTACAAAAGATTCCGGCAGTTAGGTAATCCAAATCCAGTTGAAAGGCCAGGGTCCGTGTAAGCGTG
>JARUKP010000869.1:0-10418 GCA_029874955.1 Octopus insularis
TATGTATAAATTTATGTATGTATATTTATCTATTTGTGTGTGTGTTTGCGTGTATGTATGTGTGTGTGTAATGCAACCCACTTTTCGAATCTCTCGACAAAATACCATTAGCGATTAGAAAACAATAATACTAACAACAACAACAACACTATGAACAGATTATATTAGTCATGACAATAACACACAAGAATAACAACATAAAAGAAAAACAATAGATAAAAGAAAAATGAAAGAAAAAAAACAGCAAAACTCTTCTTTTATATTGATTCGTTTTTCGTTAAATTTTACCTGTTTACTTTTAAAAATTTATGTATCATCTCAACTTGTTTATATATTAAACAAATCTATTAACGTTTGAAGAGCGAGACCGGTAAGATGAATGAGAAACAGTGACACGTCAAATCAGAGGGTTTAAGACCTATAGCAGCGAAATAAGTTTAAATTCAGACGGGCGTTTAATTTTGAAACTCTGTCACGTAGTTTACTAGAATATGACTTAAATGATATGGAGGAAATTTAATCCACGATAGATATTTATCTATCAAATTCTTTCTCTGTCTCTCCGCCCCCTCCCCACACACACATAATATTTTATGTATGTATATGTAATGTAAAGATACATAAATTTTATTTGTGTATTAAGGTCAACATAAGTTTCATGTTAAGAAAATATCTTAAAAATTCTTCAAGCCAATCACATAGAGAAATTGGTGTTCGTCTCCATTTTGGATTTAAACACGAAACACCTATTTTTCGTGTTTTATTCCATAATGAAGTTGAACACCCACTTCTCTATGTGAGTGGCTTGAAGATTTTAAAAATATTTTCCTAACATGAAACCTATGTTAGCCTTAATGCACAAAGATTCTTTATCTACTAATGCAGTATTGAGCACTCATTCTCATTGTTTGATACTAATGTGTGTTTGTATATATAATTCATAGATAATGAAAATTAAAATTCATTTTTCAAATTTAAATTCTTTGCTATAATTGTTTTTATCTTCTCTTGTTTTTTTCAGTCCCAGTAACACACGTTTATCATCTGTCCAACAAGTCCAGGATTACCTGTCAACAGAAGGGACGTGTAAATGTGGTCTGCAATGTCCTGTTCTTGTAGACAAAGTGTTTAATTTTGATGTTAGTGTTGTGTCTCGCCAGTGGACTGTCAATGATGTGAACTGTGCTGAGGATCTTACCAAGCTGTGCAATCATAAACGGAAGATAATTGCCATGGCAACATTTCAGAGTAGTCAGGAGAGTATTCCAAATTTTGGTAAAAAAAACTTGTCTGATACAAATGTAATATCTGGTTCAACTGATACAGAGCTTTCTTCGGGAAATTGTAACAACAGTAACAAAAACAAAAGTAAGTACTATATTTATATTTTATTACTTCTGCCTTCGCTAAGGTGGAAGTATTGTTTTCAGTTGTGTTTGTTTGTTTGTCCATGGACAAGATATCTCAAGAACCGCTAGATGGATTTGGATGAAACTTTCAGGGATGTTTGGCCTTGTGACTGACACAAACTGATTAGATTTTGGGATTGATCCCGTACCAGACAAGGATTCTGGATTATTTTTTCCTGTTTTTCTTAATTTTTGAGAGCGGTCGAGTTCAGTTTTAGTATTCTCATTTTTGAAAGCAGTCGAGTTTATTTCAGAAATTCTCATTTTAAAAATTGTCTCTGGCTAATCATTGAAACGATGTTGGTGTTGCCTTGGCGGAAGTTTGCACTCTCCAAGTGCTCTTGTTAGTATTATTGTGGTTATTTCTGCTACTGTGCTTGCTGCTGTTTAACCTTTATGTCATCTACACTCATCGAGCAGATCTTTGGTCAAAGACATTGCTCCAGTCATTATTGTCCTGTCCTTTTGTATATCAAGGACTACAGTGTCCAGTATTTCCTTCCTCTGTTTTCATGATGGCTACAAAAGATTTGAGGGAAATTTGGTTGCTGTTTCTAAAAGGTTAAGTGACTGTGTAAAACTTCCTTTGTTGGATGTAAGGATCCCTGAGTGGATATAAGATCCTATTGAGTGATGTTCCACCATTTATTTTGATTCCCTGCTAAAACCACTTTGCTTCATATATTCCATTAATACTCATGTTATGAAAAAAAAAAAAAGAATGAACATCACAACTTCATTACAAATAGCAGACTTTTCAAAGTTTTGACAATCAATAGTTTTGTAGAGAGACGAAAAGCAATGAGTTTCTCTTTAATTTCATATGACATGGAAACCAAGACCTTATTGGTGAAACAACACATGCTGATAACATCTGTCCTCTAAATATAAAACCAATGTAGCTTGTGGTAAGGTTGCGATTTGGCAGAATCAGTAGAGCATCAGATGGAATGGCTTGTAGTATTTGTTCTGACTTTGTGATCTGTGTTCAGATCCTCTCAGGATTAGTTTTGGCTTTCATTGTTTGGGAGTTGGGAAGCAATAAAAAAATTTTCCAATCCAAATTAGTGAATTCGTGTAACTGTTATAGTGTTGGATGCAGTGTCTTGCAATATCTGTTCTGGCTCTCTGGGAGTTCTAACTGCAATTGCTACCAAGTTATGAGCCTTGGATGTCGGTGGTGGTGTGGAGAGGTAGGGGGAGTTGCCTGCATGGGCAAGTGCTAGAATTCAAAAAAGAAAATCACTTTGTCAAAGGCTGTGCTTTGGTGAGGAACTTCCCTGGTGCAGAAACCCAAAACCAACCCTGACAAAAGGAGGCCCTAGATAGTTACTTGTAGGGTAAGTGTGAGTCCCATATTAGTATTGGTTTATTGGTGTGCCCTGAGGACTTTCAATTTGTATAGATTGCATTTTGGGCAATTCAATCTGGCAGATCAAACCCATTTCCACGAGAAGACATGAATTCAGCTATGCAACTAAATGGAACTATACAATGCTAGGAGAACATCTACGTATTTGATATAGCAACTAAATCTGCCTGAAGCAAATCCGACTCTACTTTCTTATAAAAAAAGAAGGATACATTGAACAACATAGTTCTAGATATGTTGGGTAAAAACTGGAATAATCACAGTTGTAATATCTTTGATTAAAGAAGGCGGCGAGCTGGCAGAAATGTTAGGCGAAATGCTTAGTGGTATTTCATCTGTCTTTACATTCTAAGTTCAAATTTCAATGAGGTTGACTTTGCCTTTCATCCTTTCAGGGTCGATAAATTAAGTACCAGTTGTGTACTGTGGTCGATCTTATTGACTGTCCCAAAATTTGGGGCTTTGTGCCTAGAGTAGGAAAGAATATCTGATTTCTGAAAAATATTGGACTTTTGTGCCTTGTCAAAATATTTGTAATATTTAATTAATGAACTTCTATTTGCTTTTGCAGGTGAATCTTTCTAAAGAAAAAAGATGGGTGTTCAAGGGTTATTATCCTACTGTCTCAAGAACCAAAAACAGTGCTGCACTTTTGTTGACCTTGTTGAAGTTGCTCGTGAACAAAAAGGAATTGAAATACTGGTTGATTATTACTGTTTTGCAAATTGGGTTTATGATAAGTTTATGACAAATCTTTTAAACATAAATAAAAACAGATATCTATTACTTTATGGTGGGGAATATTCCTCTTTATCCCTCTATGTAACTGCTCTGATAAAGAATTTACAGTCTGTGGATATCCATCTAACATTTTTGATTGATGGTGCAAGAGGTTCATGCAAGGAAACCACTAAGAGGAGATTAAACACATGGTTATCTCGTTCTCAAAATGATATGAGGAAGATTAAAAATATGTTATCTGTATTTTACAATGAAACAAGCATTGAAGGCTTGTCATGCGATGACATTGTAAGGCCTGTTCTTCGTGATGTGATTTTCTCTTCTTCTCTGAAAGAATGTGGTTGTAAAGTAGTGAATTGCTCAGGTGAAGCTGATGACATGATAGCCAAGCAACTGTTGGATAGCAAAGCATTTGCGATTTTCAGTTATGATTCTGATTTCTGCATTTTTAAAGACTGTTGTTGTATTCCACCAAAATTGTTTGATATTCACAATGATATGGAGCTAGAATATTGTGGAGAGGTTCCAAAAAAACCTTTACATCTTCAAATTGGACTGATAAGTACCGAAAGAGTCAGTCATATGTTTGGTGTAAGTTGTTTTTTTCCATCTTCATTCAAAATTATTATTTAAACAAATGATTTCTCATCTGTTTGGTTCTCTTTAAATTTACTGATAACTGGCCAAAACTAGTTGTATATGTGAGACATATAGCCACTTATAGGAAGAATTTAAAAAAAAACATTCAGGTATGTTTTAGCTACATGTTTAGAATGTAAAACTTATTTTACTCAATCAATGATTCTAAAATTTGATCCATCTAACTTGATTTCTAAAATCTATATATTCAAAGTTTTTGAGCATAAAAGTTTGTTACATTTTATTTTAGATATTTGCCAAGATTTCATAGAAAAATCTTCCTTCAGAGGTCATGTAGAATTGTAAAATTTTGCCAGCTGTAAAATTTTTTATCAACTTTCAGATCGCTATTCCAGCTACTTATCTCCTTAGCAAGCAGAGACATTTATTATGTTTGGGCTTTGTCTTTAGCCACTTTTCAACAACTTACTCATTGGATTTCTACAAATCCAATGACTATGTTGTTGGATGCTAGTGACTATCATCATTGTTTCATCATCACCATCCTCATTCATGGTAACCTGGATTGGATGGAGTTTAATGAGGCAGATTTTTCATTGGCCAGATGCCCTACTAATTGCCAACCCTCGCTTGTTTCCAGCAAGGTAATATTTCCCTGTGACCAGACTTAATTTCATAAAATATTGGAAATGAATGACATTGACTGTATGTCAGTGATACTCTTTTACAAATATCACATGGGTCTCCTCTCCTGCAAGCCACATTTAATTCCACTTATGCCTAACTTTCCTCTCAAAACAGTTGTGCTTTGTTGGCCATGCACACTGATGTTGCAAATCCAACAGAGCATACTACCTTGATTTCTCTTCAGTCTATGCATGTCCTCTGCGTTCAGAGTCCATGTCTTACTGCCATGGAGTATAGCCATTCATAAACAAACATCATACAATCTACTTTTCACTCTGAGAGAGAGACTTTTTGTTACCAACAGAGCTAGTAGCTCTCTGAACTTCCTCCATCCTATTCTTTTTCTAGAAACAATACTTTCAGAGTATCCACCATCGTTACTAATTTGGTCACCTAAGTAGCAGAAACTATTTGCTCCCTGAAGAGAGCCTCCTGGACATTGGAGAGAGTTTAAGTCTCATGTACTCTTAGTGCTTATTGTTCCTGCACATCTGCCACACACGAAAGCAACCTTAATCTGTTAAACTACCTGTGATTCCACTACATCTCTTATGCACCCATAGCTTACACTGGGTGCAGCAAATGGAATTACTTTCCACTCCTTTCCTACTAATTGAGCAGAGTTGTTTATCTGATGGAAAGAGAGTCTTATCTGCTTTCTTGCTAACAACAGCTTTAGTTTTTGCTAGGTTAACTTTAAGGCCCTTTGATTCCAGGTTTTGCTTCCATAACTGGAACTTCTTCTCCAATCTGCTTCAGATTCAGCAATAAGAGTTAGGTCATCAACATATAGCAGTTCCCATGGACATCCAGTATTGAATTCTACTGTTATGGCCTGGAGAAACTAGGATGAATAAGAGTGGACTAACAACTGATCCCTGGTGAACTCCAACTTGTATGTTAAATTCACCATTGTATCCAACGCCAACTTTCACCTTACTGATAGCATCACGGTACATGGCTTGTACAGTTCTGATAAGGCACTCTTCTACTCCTAGCTTCCTTTGAGACTACCAAATAAGAGAGCAGGGGACCCTGTCGAAAGCTTTCTCCAGTTCAACAAAAGCTAAGTACAATGGTTTACTTTTAGCCAAATATTTTTCTTGCAACTGTCTCACTAGGAAGATGGCATCTGTGGTACTTCTCCCAAGAAAAAAACCAAACTGCATCTCATCTAGTTTAATTCTATTCGTAATCAATTGAGCTATAACCCTCTCTGTAATTTTCATGACCTGGTCCAACAGTTTGATACCTCTATAGTTGTTTCTATCTAAGGCATCACTTTTACCCCTGTAGCAGCTAACTATAGTACTACTACACCAGTCTTTGGGTTGATGTCTTCCTGAATAACCTGGTTAGCTATGCAAGTGACTAGGCTGTATTCCACACCACTGGATATTTCAATCATCTCAGCTCTGATACCTGATGGTCCAGGGGCTTTTCCAGCCTTCATAACCTTAATTACCTTATCTATTATATTGCTATCACCTCTGGCTGGTCCTTCAATTAGTTTGATATTTGAATGACTCTCCTTCTCCCAATCATTCTCCACATTTAATAACCTGGCATTGCCAAACATCTTTCTTCTCTGAGTCACTAAATGCAAGCATACCATTATCCATTCACACAAATTTCTCACCCATCACATTACTATTCTCTATGATACACTGCTTTACAATCCTGAGCACCTCACACCTCTGATCCTCACATATTAGAACATTGGCAAACCTCTTACCTTCTGCTGTTCCTTTTGCTATGTAAACCTGTTGCCTAGTCTCCCTTCTGGCTCCCTGATATAATGCTCTGCTTCCACCATTTTCCCAGTCTTTCCAGGTCTGTCTCTTTGCTTTTATAGTGTTGTCCATCTCCTTGTTCTACCATCATGTCACTCTTGGTTTAGCTCGGACTTTGCACCAGCCACAAATTTGGTCAGTGCCCCTCACCCAGTAAATTGTCCCACTGGAACTTCCAGTTGTCCTCTAAACTATATGTCCCTTTCTCCTCCTCTCTATCATCAGAGGCCTCCAATAGAATGTCTCTAAATTTTTGTTGGTTTACTTGTTCTTTGAGCTTCCATAATCTTCTTTTCCAGTATGGTTTATTTCTCTGAGTTTTTCTAGCCCTAATTCTGAAGTCACTAACTAGTAGCCTATTTTGGAGTGTACTCTTCACCTGGGAAAGACTTCACATGTGTGAGCATCAGCCTATCTTGTTGCCTGGTAAGGAAGTTGCCATCTACCAAATCCACTCACAAAGCTTTGGTTGACCCAAGGCTATTGTAGAAAACACTTTCCTAAGGTGCCATGCAGTGGGACTGAACCTAGAACCATGTGGTTGAGAAGCAAGCTTCCTACCACATAGTCATGCGTGTGTCTGTAATGTATAAATAAATTTTTAAATGTTTCTAAAAAAAAACTTTTTGTTTTATTGTCTACTTCTGGCTATTGAGGGAAGGATTTCCTTGGGAAATTATAGTTCTTTTTTGTGAGTGCTTTAAAGAAAATTTTATGTTGTAATGCTTGAAGAATGGGATCTTGAAGGAGAGGCAAAACTACAAGAGTCATCAACTAAATAGGTCCTTCAGAAATTATGAAAATAACAATGTGAATGAACATCAGATGCCAAATACTGAAGCAGCAAGGGACTTTTGGTTAGATATTTAGGGTAAAGAGGTTCAACATAACAGGGAAGCAAATTAGTTACAGAATTTTGAGAGTGAAATGGAAAATAGGTAAAAACAAAAGAATATAAATATTACAGATGAGAAAGTGAAAAAGATGCGTAAAAACTACTAAATTGGAAAGCCCTTGGCCCTGATGGTGTCAGGAATTCTGGTTTAAAAAACATCTCATCAGCACACTCAGCTTTATAAAACTGTTTCTTACTGACTGTAGAAAATGGAGCACTAACATGAATGACAAAAGGGAAGACAGTGTAAATACAGAAGAACAAAGAAATGGAAAGGTAATTCAAAAATTATAGGCCTATTACATGCTTACCATTACTCTGGAAATTATTAACTGGCCCTGTATCTGATGAAGTGTCTAGTTTTCTGGAGAGAATCTATTACCAGAGGAGTAAAAGAGATGCTGAAAGAACTCAAAGGGAACTACCGGTCTGTTGTATATTAATAGCATGATACTTAGTGAGGTATGGATAATAAAGCAGAACTTGGCTGTTGGTTGGATAAATTATAAGAAAGTATAAGATAAAGGCTTTTGACATGAAAACAATGAGAGCAAAGAGAACATTAACAGTTTTTTAATAATATCATGGGAAGTAGAATTGAAATGTGGAAATATATTGTATGAAATGTGAAAATATGCAGGACAATATTTCAGGGTGACTTGTTCCCGCCATTACTTTTCATCATTGTATTAATCCCTCTGACGAGCATACTGAGAAAATCCAGTTCTGTTTAAGAGTTTTCCTAAACCAGGGTGAAAATAACTCATTTGCTCTAAATCAATGATCTCAAACTGTACATGAGATGTGAAAAAGACATGGCTTCTCTGAGCCAAACAGTAAGAATATTTATCAAGAGTAGTGGTATGCGGTTTGGGGTAAGTTACTGTACAGTTTTAATTATGAAGAGAAGCACATTATGAAATACAGGAATAGGTAGAAATTTTGTATAGTCAGTTGTAAACCACGAGCTCACAAGAACAGTAGGATCAAAAGCAGCACCCATTAAATACTTTCAAATGCTCAGAGTACCTCAGAAGTAGTTAATAGCTTTAGGTACCCAGTTGGTAATTAGTAGTGAAGTATGGCAACTAGAGTATGACTGGAATGAAAGATGTTACTTCTACTTAGATCTTCAAAAGGATTGTGTCTCTGAGTGAAGAACAGCTTATATGGGACATATTTATGAAATGCTATGCTACATTGCAGCAAAACATAGACAATGAATGAGAAGGATGTACCAAGGAATGAGATGTGTATACTTTGATGGATATGTAATGTTAGTTTTCAAAAATGATAGAGCAGAAATAGGCTGACAGAAAAATTAGGTATGCCAAGATTCAGATATAGTGTACAAGAGAGTCAGCTGAGCTGATATGCACATGTGATGTATATAGAAGATGACATTTGAGTGAAGAAGTGCCAAATAATCCAAGATGAAGGAATGCATAGAAGAAAAAGACCAAGGAAGACATGGGATAAAGTGGTGTAAACTGAACCCAGGAAGTTGAATGTAATGAAAAAAATGACGAAGGACCAAAACCAATGGTGACATAGTATGCAACCCTTACAAACATGGAAAAAAATTAGACACCATAATGATAATTATGATGGTGATGTCATTAGACACAATAATGATAATTATGATACTGCTGTTGTCATCGTCATGTTACATCCTTTTCTATGGTTAAAGGTGTTCCATTTGTGACCATCTCATCTTTTTGCATATCAGAAACTACATTATTTTCTTTTCTTTAGGATGTATAACCTGCTATTTCTGGCAGGTTCTCAGAGGTTCTCCTGTTGGCTCAAGAGAAGTTTTTGAGATTATCACTGCAAGCTGAAAAAACATTCAATGCTTATATGATGTCTTTACTAATTTTGTTTATGAACTGTATTTTGACATAGAACATATTTATAGTAGGTGGACAAGGCAGATGATAGTTAAGTGTCTTTGCCAAGGAGATTATACGATGACAAGGTAAAATCTGTTGACCATTACATTACAACACTGGCATCTTTTCCTTGCTATTTTCAGTTATCTTTCTTTCATTTCCATATGCAGCAGACCAGAATGCAAGTATGACTATGTGGTTAAGAAGTTTGCTTTGTGACTACATGGTCTTTGGTTTGAACCTTCTGCATGACATTTTGGTGATATATCTCCTACCATAGATTTTGGTTGACCAAAGCTTTGAAATTTGGACAACAGAAACTGTGTGAAAGGTCATTATGATGACCATTCTTGTTCTTGAGTAGTAAACTTAACCTATCACCCAGTTTAATACCACCACCTAGCTATCTTTGGGGACCTTTTGTGAAGTCCGTTTTATTGGAAATATTCAGGCTATGTCTCTTGCCTATGGATAACATCACCCCTTTCTCTCACTGGTCTTGGATGATCTTTCTCACTTGATTAAGCCATGAAAAAAAGCAACATAGTGCACTCAGTACTAAACATAGCATTTTTGCAATTGGTTCATTATGGATCTCTAGCTGCATGTCTCGAATTTGATAAAGTAAAACAAACAAAATGAAAAGAAAAAAACTGAAAAAGCTTCAATAAAGTTGCTGAGTATTTATTTTTAAAATTAATTGATTGCTCTTTTTATTCCAGTTGTCTTCAAATGAATTGGCTGAGCTGGCTATTGTATGCGGCAATGATCTAACATCACATTATATGAGGTACAACCAAAAATTATTGTATAAACTGGATATCAGAGAGAAAAAAAATCAACTTGAAAATATTGTTGCTTGGGTGAAGTCATATAAAAAGATTGAAAATCACCCCCTCTTGGATAAAGAGATGGTAAATACATTGAATATTTTGCATTATGTTAATTTCATCATCATTATCATCATCATCATCATCATTATTTAATGTCCGTTGTCCATAATGGCATAGATTGGATAGGTTGACTGGG
>JARUKP010000870.1:0-10412 GCA_029874955.1 Octopus insularis
ATATATATATATATATATATATATATATATATATATGCATGTATGTGTGTGTGTGTGTGTGTCTGTGTTACAGAGTGATTTTGTACATAGTCCATAGTTGTTGTGTAACATGAATGCATTCTGCCCATGACCATCCTATCTTTTTAAGTGTATGTAGAACTACATCATCTAATGATTCCTAGGCTACTATGATTTGAAGGGTATTTGGCTACTATTTCTTGCTTGTCAAATGATTACATAGAAGTTGCTTTGCAGTAATACTTTCACCTGCTTTCAACAACTTGCTGGCCTCAATAGCATATATAGGGAGGAAGGAGATCCCACTGGATACTGGTCAAGTTAAAAAAAGATGAGAGGAGAGACTGAAGCTTGTGATGAAAAAAACAAATTTATGGTAAAACCATACTGGGACAAGACTAGCATACAGCACCTTCAAATGATGTAACTCTGATCAGGACTGTCCCTCTCATGAGAGTCTCAATAGTCACAGCAGATGCTTCTCTGCCAGTAAGTTCAAAGCAAGACTTTCCAGATGCAGTTTTATGGTCTCGCTAGACTAAAGTACCAAGCAATGGGAGCAAGCCCAGTACCAACAATTGCAAAGTGAACATCCTAATTCCATAGTCATGTTTGTACATTTGTTAAAATGACAAATATGTCTACAGACTTAAATTTTAATCTTTTGTTTTCCTATTCCTGTAGAAAATATACTGTTGTACTTCTTTAGTTTTGAAATGCGATCCAGAGAACAAGATCAGTATAGAAAGAGCATATCAATGTGAACTAGATGAACAGTTTCATTTAAACATTAAATGTTTTAGAATACAAATGTGCAATTTGTAATTTACTCCATTGCATTATATTAATACAAATTAATTTTGTAAATTTTGGATCTTTCTTTCCTTCAGTTATTAGTAATTAAGATACAGCCAGCTGTTACTTGTAAGTGAGTGAGTGTAACTATGTAGGATGTATCATGCTTTTGCTAATTGTTTTTAGATATATATGCAATTGCTGGCAGACTATAGACTCCTTTTCTTCTTCAGTTTTGATTCAACAGAATATTCAGGATGTGATGACTGGAAGATGAGGGGGCTGCACTACCATCTGACTGTTAATCATTGCAGTTGAGTAGCCTGGAGCCATATGGAATGAAATGTTTTGTACTAGGTTACAATATGCTATCGAGTCTGAGAACAGAATTTATGACCTTAGGATCATAAAAAGTGATGGTACATGGCTTAGTAGTTAGAGTATTCAACTCACAATCACAAGGTTGAGAGTTCAATTCCTGGCAAGATACTTTATTCCACATTGCTCCAGTCCACTGGATTGTACCTGTAATTCAAAGAGCCAACCTCGTCACATTCTGTGTCTCACTGAACTTCCTTGAGAACTATGTTAAGGGTATGCATGTAGGATGTTCCATTTATTGCATCAACTAGAACGCTCAAACACTCACCATTGTAACTAACTGAGAGACTGGCCATAATCATAAGTCAAAAATCCCAAGGCCATGCACCTTCTCTAACTAGTAAGTGACTTCCAAAATATGATTCAGATTTCTTCATTTGGAAATATGAACCAAGGAGAGTAATTATCTCATCACACAAACAATAACGATAATTAAAAGCTGGCAAAATATTGATATTCTTGAAGATTAGCAAATGACAGTGATTGCAATTCAAGTAGTGGTGATAGTAAGTTGTCATTATTCTCTTTAATATACAAAAATACAACAAACAGCAGCAGGAATAAATATTTCAGATACTTGCTAGGATTCATTATAGTAAAAGACACTCATGAGACTCCAATGTGCGAATGCAATTTTATTTGTTGCTCTTGAAATTAATTCCAAATTGATTTATCTTAGTCACAGGAATTATTTCAGAATAGCTTTAATATTAGCATCATTAGTGTCTTAGAATTGATGAAATGATTAAAAACCCTTGGATATCCTTAATGGAAATCATTCTTTATAAAATATTGTAGTTAAGTTTCTGGCTTGAAGATAAATTTCTTTCTTCTTTCCACTTGTCTTAGAGGCCCTGAAAATGGTCATGGGCACTACCATTCTTCCCCTGACAAAGACCATCTCCCATCACCACCACCACCACTTCAAAAAGAAATTTTATAAATTTAGGTAAAAGAATAAAAATATAATTCATGGGATGCATGCAGAACAGCAAATATCCAAATAATAATATATCTATTCATTCTTAATATCTTCTGGCAGATTCAAATGTGAATATTTGATCAGAGAATGCTCCATCTCTGGTGAAGAAAAACAACATCGATCAAAGATTCACATTCAAATCTGACAGAATGTATTAAGAATGAATAGATATCTTATTGTTTGGAGTTTTACTATTCTGTATGCAGCCTGTGAATTATTATCTGTTTATTAGGCACCTGCATGCAGCAGCAAATAGTTTGTTTGCTGATTCCTTTAAACAAGAGCTTGTGCTTTTGTCAGATTCATCAGTCCAGAGTAGCTTTGACTGAAGAGACCCATAATGAGGTTGAAACACCACAGTACCTCAAAGTCTCCTTACACCAGTGAATCAAAATTTTTTTTCAAATTATGAAAATCTTCATAAACAAAAACCAGATCTTTTAAATGGAATGTTAATGTCACCATTGTAGTAACGAATCAGAATTGCTGATTACAAATCAATCAAGTTAACTCGGCTTGAGAGATTGAAAACAAGAAAAGATTAGACCTGAGAGAAGAGTAGGCAGAAGAATAGAATGCGGGTGCAATCATGAATTTAAATCAGGTGATGTTTAATATTAGACATCATCTGACAGCCAGACTTTTCAACATGAATAGTCTGCAACACAAATAGCTGAAACTACTGCTAATTTATAAACTACACTATGGAAGAGTCATCTGCATTCATTTACTCACTCTTTCTACCTCTTTCTACATCTCTCTTATCTTTAGGGCCTTACCATTGCAAGTTACAATGTGATTGTCACTAGTGCTGGTACCACAAAAAAAAAAAAAAACCCCAAAAAGCAGCCTGTACACATTGCATAGTGTTAGGAAGGGCATCCAAATAAAGAGACCAGACCAAAGTAGACATTGCCTTATGATGCATTCCTCCAAATCATCAGATCCAGTCAAACCATACAGCCCATGCAAGGATAGAAACCAGATATTAAATGATGACGATGATGATGGTGATGATGATGATGATGATGATGACGATGATGATGATGATGATGATGATGACGATGATGATAATTAATCAAATGCTTCTGCATATAATGACATGCTCGTGTTTATCTTTATTTAACTAAAAAGAAATCTTTATTTTATGCGTGAATTTTTATGCCACTGAATCCACAATGAAATTCAAGTTATTTTTGTTTACATAAACCTCTCAATAAATTGAAATCATTGTTATTTATACAAGTCACAGACCTAAAACAATTATGTAAACACATAGCTATAACATATAAAGTAAAGTTGCCAAATAAAATTAAATGCTTTGTGATTCAAGAATGATTACAAATGAAAGTATAGTTTTGATTTTTTTTGTTGTTTTTTTTTTTGTTTCCTATTTTCATTGGCAACTCAAATATTAATTGCAGATGCTACTCAAAATTAAGATATTTTATTAATTAACAGTTCAAACTGACAATCATCTATGAGTTTTCATTTTATATCCTTCTGAGATTAATAATGAAAAATAGATTTCATCAATTGTCAATATTCTAAACTGGATGAAGTTGTTATCAAACTCTTTTACTTGTTTACTCTTTCACTTGTTTTGTTCATTGGACTGTGGTGATGCTGGTTTTTAGTTAATCATATATCAGCTTCAGTACTTATTTTAATGATCTCTGTCACACAGCAAAGTCACAGGATATAAGTGCAGACAGCATTTATTCAAGCAGTGCCAATGGGAAGTTACACACACACACACGTACACACACATGCACATGTGCACACACATACACACTTAATTGGCATAAATTTTAAGATTCAACTGTTCTGAACTTAAGAAGTAGGAACACCATGTTTATCAAAATTTACCCCAAAAGTAAGTTTTAAAAATCATCTGGAATTGTAGATTACTGTTTCATTATTTTTTTTGCCAAACAATTGAAGAAACTCAAAATGCTCATAAAATACAGTGTACTGGATGTGAAGATATAATTAATTCATAAATTGTTCAGGTAACTTTTTGTTTGCTAAGTTTTCTTCATTATGTACCAAAGAGCAGAGATAAATTCTTGACTACAAGAGCTCAGTCTTGATTCCAAGTAGAAGCCATGTCTGTAATTCCTACTGGAGTAATTGTGTCTCAACTACTAAAAATAAAAGTACCCTTTTAAAGCCTAGCCAGGCTCATGGGCCCGGTTTCCCAGTTTCAATGGTGTATGTGTTCTCCAGCTGGACAGGACGCCAGTCCATCACAGCGTTACTCATTGTGACAAGGCTAGCCCTTTGAAATACAGGTACTAATAATTTTTGCCAGCTGAGTGGACTGGAGCAACGTGAAATGAAGTGTTTTGCACAAGAACACAACACGCCGTTTGGTTCAGGAGTCGAAACCACAATCTTATGATCATGATACTGACACCCTAACCAATAAGCCATGCGCCTCCACATCTCAACTACTACAACTTCCTATTTCCTTTCCTTAACCCTTTAAACCAGCTGTATCCAGCCAAAATAATCTGCCTGCTTTATCTTCAAACTGGCCAGATCCAGCCTCTCACTCCTACACTACAATGTCATTCTAAAACTAAACAATTGCATCATTGAAATCTCAAAGCTACAAGGTAATTCATGACTAAGCCAAAACAATCTGAATAAATAAGAATTATATTTGACAGAATGCTAAGGGGTTAAACTTTTATGCTTATTTCATTGTAACAACCAATTATTCTTTCTCTTTTTTTTTTACTTGTTTCAGCCATTAGACTGTGGCCATATTGGGACACTGTCGTGAAGAATTCCAGTTTAATGAATTGACAACAGAATCTTTTCCTTTTGAAACCAGGTACTTATTGTATCAGTCTCTTTTGTTGAACTACTAAGTTAGCTCTCAATTGGTTACAGCAGCAAGAGTTTCAGTTGATCCGATCAACAGGACAGCCAGCTCAGGAAATTAATGTGCAAGTGGTTGAGCACTCCACAGACATGTGTATCCTTAATGTAGTTCACAGGGAGATTTAGTGTGACACAGACTGTGACAAGGCTAGCCCTTTGAAATACAGGTACTAATAATTTTTGCCAGCTGAGTGGACTGGAGCAACATGAAATAAAGTGTCTTGCTCAAGGACACAATGTGAAACCAGGAATTGAATGCGTGGCCTTATGATTATGAGCCGAATAACCAAACCACTAAGCTATGCACCTTCACTGAACAGCTAAGTTATGACGATTTAAATACATGAACACCAGCTGTCAAGTAATGGTGGAGGACAAACACTGGATTAGACACACACACACACATATGTGATAGGCTTCTTTCCATTTCCGTCTACCACATCTACTGACAAGGCATTGGTTGGCTCAAAGCTATAGTAGAAGTCACTTGCCTAAGTTACCATGCAGTTGGACTGAACCCAGAACCGTGTATCAGTAGGTAAACTTCTTACCACACAACCATGCCTGCTCCTATTCATTTTCCTCAGTTTTTCATTCCCTTCCCCATTTCTGTTAGTTACATTCAATAGTTCTCATATCTGTCAGTCTTATTTAGTCAATTCTAATTTCTATTCCATTAGCTTTCTTCAGACACACCTTATCACTGACACTTAAGTAACTGCTAGAATTGATTCAGAAAATTACTTTTGACATGAATATTTTGTAGTGTTTGCTTATTATAGAGTACATTTACTACTTAACTCTGCTGCTTGGTGAATAAAATCTAGTACATGACAACATTGGGAAATTATATATGAAATTAAGATGCATGTCGAACTATCTCCAGTTCACAAGATCATTTTCTTAGATTGAAGCTATTATATCTGTACTTTAAGTATGCTTCATTATAAAAAGAGATAGAAGCTTATATCTAGATTGACAAGCAAAGGAAATTAATAACATTTAGGACCATAGTCAGTAAATTTTGACATTGAGCAATTACTGGAATTTTTCCAGTTTAGACTTTCTGTATTATAGTTAAAAGACTTAGGGAAAGATGTTCTCTATTATCAGAAGAGAAAGCTCTGTGAGATGTGCTTATCACACATGCAACTCCTCCAAATGTTGAGCTAGAGTTGATTACTTTAGCTATATTTCATCCAGTACAATGTATATACATGAGCCAGCAAATCAATTATCATGAACAATGTTTGACCCGATACAGAAACTAAATTTTACCTAACATTTTTATGGACTTGCACATTGTAACCATCTCTTCTGCATTTATCAAATCAATCATGTAGCCTTAACTTAAATGATATACGGAAGTTCTAAGAAGTAACATCATCATCATCATCATCATCATCAATGTTGTCTCAGCCACTGTCACCATCACTACTGTCACCACCACGATCACCATGATGACAATGACGACGACAACGATGACAATGATGACGACGATGACGACGACCCCCACCTCCCACCCCACCCCGCCCCCAAAACTACCCTCATCACCAAATCCACCACCACTTTGGTAGAAATTACTGGATGTGTAAAAGTAATCTAAATCAGTTTTTTTTTTCATAAATTAATAAAAACTGAATCACAACATTTTAAGTATATAGAAAAGATGAATATACTGGGATTGTTAATACATTTGAGTAATGAGTGATGGGTGAAAAAAAAAACCTTGAGTGCTGACAGATGAAGTTACATATTTTAGAAGACAGGGAAAGACACAGGAAGAAGTGGTGAAGTAAAATTTCAGGGTTTAGAATCAAAAAGGAGCACACAGGAAGAGATAGTGATATGCTGGTAATAATAGTAGCATTTCAAACCGATGATAGTAATAGCGAACTTGGTGATGGTGATGATAACAACAACAGTGGTGATGGTGGCAGTGGTAGTAGTGGTAGTAGTGGCGGTAGTAGCATCACTGCTGCTGCTGTTACTACCAACAACCTTTAGGATGATGATAATGAGGAAGAGAAGGCAGTTAAAATGTGGTCATAACTAGAAAGCTAATTATAAGGTTAAGACATAATGTACTTAGTTGAGAAGTAGAAAATAGTGTGCAATAAAGAATTCTTTTATTGCTTTTAATTATTGGTTTTTAAATCCCACCAAAGTCATGAAAGTCTTTTATAAGGCCAAAATTGCAGCAATGAGTCCTGAGAGTTTAGGCTGACAATAAAAATCATAAAAAAGATAATTGCTTATTTATTCTTAGCTCTAGTGTAGTAAATAGTGTTAATTTCATAAACATTAACTCTTTTGTTACCATATTTCTGTTGAAATAGACTGTCATTGTTTCAAGTGATTTTAAAAATAATGAAGAATTTAGTAAAATGAATCTGTCATTATTAAGCAGCAGTTTGGGATATGAATTAACATGAAATTTTGATGGAAGGTTTTAATTTAGATCACTTCAAAATAGAATGTTTGTATCATAAAGCTAAGGGTGGTCGCAGGTTGGCTGATATTAATAGGGTTAATGACTTGAAATATCAAGGTATTAGAGATAATGATAGTGAAGATTCATAGCTCAGTGGTTAGAGCATCGGGCTCATAATCATGAGGTAGTGAGTATGATTCCCAGACTTGGCTGTATGTTGTGTTCTTGAGCAAGACACTTTATTTAACGTTGCTCTAGTTCACTCATCTGTAGAAATGATTTGCAGCATCACTGGTGCCATGCTGTATCAGCCTTTGCCTTTCCCTTGGATAACATTGGTGGCATGTATGGAGGGGAGGCTGGTATGCAAGAGCAACTGCTGGTCTTCCATAAACAACCTTGCTTGGACTTGTGCCTCGAAGGGTAACTTTCTAGGTGCAATCCCGTGGTTGTTCATGATTGAAGGGGGTCTTTACCCTTTAATGCTAATGATAAAAGGAAGATATAATAATCCTGATCTCTAAGGCTAAAAAGGATTGGAATTAAAAATCATCCTCAAAAAAGCTATTTTCAAGATGGCTTCTTTGTTTACAATACATTTTTGTTATAATGACTACACTTCTTACCAATGTATTCACACCACCAGTATTGGTTTCAAATTCTGGCAGAAGCCCTAAAATACATCGACCCCAGTACTCAACCGGTTCTTATTTTATCAACCTTGAAAGGAAGAAAGATAAAATCAATCTCGGAAGAATTTGAACTCAGAACGTAAAGATGGATGAAATACTGCTAAGCATTTTTCCCAGCATGCTAACAGTTCTGCCAGTTCCCTACCTTATTCACACCACTAATATTAATTCAGTCAGTAGGCTGGCAAGCTGATGGAACCATTAGCGTGTTGGAAAAATGCCAATGGGACTTTTCTTTCTGTCTTTACATTCTAAGTTTGAATTCTGCTGAGGTTGACTTTTCCTTCCATCCCTACATCATCTTCATCAACATCATCTTTTAACATCCGCTTTCCATGCTGGCATGGATTGGATGGTTTGACTGAAGACTGGCAAGTCAGGAGGCTGCACCAGGCTCCAATCTGATATGGCAAGGTTTCTACAGCTGGATGCCCTTCCTAATGCTAACCACTCTGAGAGTGTAATGGGTGCTTGTTATGTGTCACAGGAATGGAAGCCAGTCAGGAGGCACTGGCATTGACCACGTTCAGATGGTGCTTTTTATATGCCATCAGTATGGGGAGCCTGTTTGATGGCATTAGCATCGATCCATGCTAGAATGGTGCTTATTACGTGTCACCAGCACGGGGAGCCAGTCAGGCAGCACTGGACTATCGCCCAGTGATTCAAGGTTACTTTTAAATGGGCTAGTTATGTGACAAGGATATCGGCCATGGCTGCAATTTTACTTTACTTGCTGGGTCTTCTCAATTCTCAATCACAGTATATCTTCAAAGGCCTCAGGCTCTTGTCATTGCTTCTGTGAGGCCCAACGTTCAAATGTTGTGCTTCACCACCTCATTTCATGTCTTTCTGACAAATAGTTGTGTAATCCTTTGTGAAATTATCTTTACAAATGATTTTATTACACAGGAAGTGGTGGGGGTGATTAAAAAATCTATTCACGTATTGAGTAATTCCTTCAAGTTTTCTATATGGATAGCAGTGGAGCGCTAAGAGCACCATCCGAGCGTGATCGCTGCCAGAGCAGCTGTCTGGCTTCTGTGCCAGTGGCTTGTAAATAGGACCATTTGTGTGTGATCGTTACCAGCGTTGCCTTCTTGGCACTTCTGCCGGTGGCACGTGAAAAGACATTTGAGCGAGGTCAATGCCAGTGCTGCTGTACAGGCTCCTGTGTAGGTGGCACGTAGAATACACCATTTTGAGCATGGCCATTGCCAGTACCACCTGACTGGCCTTCGTACCGGTGGCACGTAAAAGCACCTACTACACTCTTGGAGTGGTTGGTGTTAGGAAGGGCATCCAGCTGTAGAAACTCTGCCAAATCAGATTGGTGCCTGGTGTAGCCATTTGGTTTCACCAGTCTTCATTTGGTTTCACCAGTCTTCCAACCCATGCTAGCATGGAAAGCAGACGTTAAATGATGATGATGATGATGATGATGATGATATAAGATGAGCTTCTTTCAGTTTCCGTCTACCAAATCCACTGACAACGCTTTGGTCAGACCAAGGCTATATTAGAAGACACTTGCCCAAGGTGCCATGCAGTGGTTCTTACCACACAGCCACTATGTATGTATATATCTGTATGTATGTATGTACATATGTATATATCTGTTTGTCTCTAAAGCTAGTTTCCTATACAATGTCTCTGTTTATCCATCTATATCAATAAACTCACTCTGCATCACATTCTTTCTTACTTTCTCTAACATACTTTTCTATTTAATAAAAAGCTATCAATCAAGCATGACCATTTTATTCACTTTTATCCATTTTCACAGACAAAATTGTAAGAATTTTCTTGTTTTATCTTTTTTTATAATTTTTGATTCCTTACCACCACATCTGTAAAACTGTGTATTGATGGATTCAAACAACCTGATTAATTTGTTCAGAGATTCAGATGTTTTTGCTTGGCTGAAATTCTTTTGAATCAAATTGAATCATAACCTTGCCATCTCATTCTAATCTTAGCATCTCATAAATACCACATCCTCACTTTCTATTTCAATACCTCTCTCTCTCTCTCTCTCTCTCATTGTATCATAGACTTTCACTGACATACTTATTTCCATCTCTGTACCATTTCTATTTAAATATACTGCTTACTTCTCTTTATTTTTTTCTCTTCTCTCCCCACCACTCCACTTAATATCTTGATATTTTCTTCTCTCTTTCCTTCCTTTAATTTCTATCATTCCAGTAGCCTTGCA
>JARUKP010000871.1:0-10405 GCA_029874955.1 Octopus insularis
TATAAAATCTGCATACCGTTTATTATGTGCATAATCTATAGTATATATTTGGGGTGAAATACTAAATTATATATTTCGTTATTAGTGTTTGATTAAGTTTAGCTAGCTCTGTATATTAAATAAGCGGTGGGAGTGACGTCATCTTGTGAGTAATGTCTTCCCGTAGATGAGACGTCTGTGGTGGGTATTGAGTAATTATCTTCATTGATATCCTCACAGATTGACGGACAAAGATGTCTGACCGAAAAGCGGAGTTAGAACGTAAGAAAGCTCGTCTAGAGCAGATGAGAAAAGAGAGACAAGAAAAGGAACAACGTCGCAAGTTAAAAGATGTAAGCTTTTGATTTGTCATTATTCTTTAGTCGAGGCTGCGTGGAGATTGGAAGCGATTCCGGCTTAAATCCATTTAATTAATGCTGTCGAGATTGGCATACTGTATTAAAACATTGTATTCTGTATTCACAGAACCCTTTTGACTTTGTAAGACGGTCAGTAATTTCCATGTATGTATATAAGATTGATGAAGTATAAATCGTCTGTCTTTTAAGCTTCATTATGGAGGTTGCAGCCGTCCGTTTTTCTTCTCAAATACAGTTAATGCTTCGACAGTGTCTTTCATCTATCGGCAAGGAAAGAGATGAGTGGATATAATAAATATAAGTTTATTATATCAGTATTGAATCAATTATCTATATCTTATTGTCTTAGAAAATATGCTTTGCTATCTACGGGGGGGGGGGATTAAAGTATTATGGCCGTTCTTTAAAGCTAACGCCTTCTATTTTTGAGGACAGAGCAACTCTTTCATTCTTTAGCATTTTGTGACCATATTTAATATTTATTTTGCTGCTGTAGCCTATCATGATATAAAATTGTGCATATCATGGTATTTATATGTAGATCTTAAATTTTGTTTCAACCTGTTATCGTTGTCAGCTGTTGTCGTCGTTGGGAATGGGTTCGTAAGACATCAACATAATTTATGTTTGTGACAGGTGATGTGGTTGCGAGGCGGAGTTCATGGGGATCTACGTTCGCCATCCGCTTTCGATTCTAAGAGTGCTCCTTTCTTTTATGCCACAGATTCCATTTTTGGTAATGCATAGATGGTTATACACTCCCTTAAAGAAAGGAAAAAAAAAAAAAAAAACTGCACCGTAATGTCAATGTAATAAATAAATAAATTAAAAAAAACAACCCAGTTTACTAAAGAAAATCGCTGTCTTAGAATTCTTTGGAATATAAATTTCAAATGAAGCAGCGCAAATAAAATTCAGACGATCGATCATATATATTGATGATTTTTACTCTTTTGCTATTCTAAGTTTCTCTCTTTTATGCGTTGGCTCAGACATGTATTGAGTACAATTTGTACATTCAGCTTGTGTAATATGTGTATGTATGTATGTATGCATGTAAAGAGGTGGTGTGAAATTGTGCAGTTGACCCGGTCGTGGAAGAGTTGGCGAAAACTTTTCATATTCCATATAAAATTGAATAATTAATACAGGCGATCGCACCGAAAGATTACCATTAATACAATTAAAAAATGCATGAAACACATTTTTGTGGATTCTCTGGTGGCCAAAACGACTCTTTGCTATGTAATTTTATTTATAAAGTGCCAGGATCACTAGTAGACGCAAAGGAATCGCTAGTTTTATAGTTACTTTGCGTCTCTGACAGCCTTTTACTTTTCACCCAGTCGATGTTCGATTAAATAACAACGAATAAGCTATTGATTGACTCCTTCCGTACCACCTTTCAGTGAGACAAATAAACGTGTTACGACTGACCTTTTACTTAGCTGTCCGACTTGCTCATAATAACAGCCAAGTACCCCCCTCCACCCGCAAATCACCCTACCACCTTAAGGGCCACATTAACTGGATAATGTATTCCGGCGGAGGTAAAGAATACGTACATCACCTATTTTCGGCGTAACAAAGACCCTAGCCCTTACCCCCCGGGTGTACGTATTCTTTACTTTCGTCATGTATTCCTAGATATGCTATAAAAACAAAACAAGATACTGAAATACTTTTGATTTTGTTAACACTTATATCGATGAGAAAACATTTTAAGTGTCAACAGTTGGCGTTTATAAATATGTCTGTATTGTATATATATAATGAAAGCACCGGAGGAGAAAAGATTTAATATGTATCGATTACTTTCTTACAGAAAGGTAGATGGTAAGAGAGAGAGTATATGATTGTGTGTACTATTTCCACTGGTACAGATGTGTGTGTGTGTGTGTGTTACTATGTCATATTTGGAACTTCACACTTCTGAATTTAGATGCAACGTTATTTGGCTTATTGCAGGTGGTTCGTGATCTAGCACTTATAATCAAAGGCGTTATGGCAGTGTCTCTCCTGTTTTATTTTTCAGACATATTGTAACTAGGATTACGTTATTCAATGCATTTTAAAAAAATCTATTTTGAAAGACGGTATGGTGTGATATGAGGGAAATTGGACTGTTATTTCTAACAGGTCGAGTGACCACACAAGGTCTCTGTTTGTTTGTTGAATTTAGATCCAGTCGGAAGGATGTCAAAGAAATAAGCACCAGTAATGTGTGTGTGTGTGTGAAGCTAATATTTTCTACCACGCAAAAAGTGTTACGAGAGAAATCAATGTGTATTGTTTATGCAGTAACATTTGGTGCAGCAGATATGGATTTCTGATCACTAGTAAAATACTGCCATGTATTTGGTCAGTTAAATATAACCTTTCCTTTTTAGTAAATAAGATCTATCTCAAGTGTATCTCTTGTAATGGGTTGGCATGAGAATTGGAAAGAGGTGGCAGGGGTGGACAAATTTTCCTGTTCTTTTGTTTCAGTCATTAGACTGTGGCCATGTCCAGGTTTAGGTAATTAATGAGCCTTACATATTTTTAAGTGTAGTACTTATTCTATCTGCCTCTTTGCCAGACTGCTTAGTTATGGGGTTGTAAACAAACCAACACCAGTTGTCAATCAGTAAGACTAACATTAAGATGTACACACACACACACACACACACACACTCACACACATATGTATATATACATACATACATACACATGCATATCTACTCACACACAGATGGTGAGCTTTTGCACAGGTTCTGTCTATCTTCCAAATTCACTGATAAGGCATTGATTGGCCCTGAGATATAACAGAAGACACATGTGTAAGGTTTTGTACAGTGGGACTGAACCTGTAATCATGTGATAACAAAATGAACTTCTTAATGACACAGCCATTTATGTAACACTTTCAATATTGTATTTTCAATTTGTGAAACATGTTTAGCACATTGGCAAAAGAATGTAGAATTATCTGGTTGCAAACTATATATTTTTTTTATTAGGGTGACTTAGGGAGCAAAATAGTTCACTATCTAGTTGTGAGAGCCTATTATTAGTCCATTTGAGAACTGCTGGTCTATTTGTGAAACAAAATGGAAATAAAACTATTGCAGCATAGTCTTCTAATTTTAAGAAATTAATATGTCAGATTTGTCTTTTGTCCTTGTAGACTTAATAAAGTACCAGTTCAAAACTGGGGTTGATGCAATTGATTAGGCGTTCCTTCCAAATTTCTGGCTTTTGTCTCCGTAAGAACTTATTTAAGGGTGATAGATTGGTAGATTATTAGTGTTGGGCAAAATGCTTCTTGATATTTGTTCCAACTCAGTATTCTGAGTTCCACCAAGCTCAACTAATCCTTTCACTCTTTCTAGGTTGATGAAGTACCAATCAAGTACTGCAGACAGTATAATTTGACTTCCTCTTACTCAGGCTTTGTGCTTATGTTAGAAACAGTCATCATTAGTCATTATATTGATCTTGGAATTCAACTGGTACTAAGTTTATCTGCAAATGGTTAATTATCAGAATTGAATTGTGATGGGACTCAATATAATCATTATCAACTGTACTCTCCCACAAAATTTGAAGCAGTCTGCTTCTGAAAATAGTTTCGATTTAAAAAAAAAAAAAACCCACCATTTTAATGTGAGAAATTATTGGCACTGTTCTTTCAATGAAGTTTTTGGATGGATTTTCTTGTGACATAAGTTTAATAACAAAGTTTATTTCCTCTAGTCTTCTCTTTAATAGTAGTATCAACACAGTAAAGACATTTTTATTGCGTGTCAATTGTTCTTTGAACATCCAACATAGTTTCCTTTGTTCCATCAAGTCCTAGATCATCTTTACATGAGCCAACAAGGGAGTCTCTGTGTTATAGCTCAGTTTACTAGAAAAATGAAATTTCCCTCTACTATCTTAAAGAAAAAAGTTACATTGATAATGTAGTCCTAGATACTTATAGACTGTCTTTGATCATAGGTCTACTTGCTCTTTCTGGGCTGATGTAGGGACTGCAACAACAGCTAATTTTCCTTTCTACTAGAAAGGGCAGAAAACATGATTAGTATCGGCCGTTTCAGCTAAACTAACTTAATGCATGCACATTATTATCCTAATCTCCTTTAATCCCAGCTTTACTTTGGTATTATACTCTGTAAGTTAACACAGAATTAGTTCATCTCTTGCACATATCTCTTTTTATTCAGACAAATTTATTTTCAAAAATAGATCGATTGGGCAGATGGTGTAGTAAGGTGGTAAGTTATTAGTGAGCTAAGTGTGTAACAAAGTTTTAATTCCCAGTTGGAACTGTTATATATCCTATACTATTAATACCTTTGAGAGAAGTATGAACGTCACAACATGATATTTCTTTCTAAAAATCTATAACAAAACATTGTGTGTTTTAAGACCTTGTCATGGTTGGATTTTGCCATTTGTCCTTTTGTAATTAATGCGTACTTGTAATATTCATGTGTCAACTTGATTGATTTAACATCCTCTCCCACAAAAGTGCTCTGGATTGGCAAGATTGTTAGTATTGGACAAAAGGCCTTTATTCGGTTGTCTCATTCTATTGTGTTTTCCTTTCATTTCCCTGGGATCAATAAAGTAATGGAACCAGTCCAGTACTAGGTTCAATGCAATTGACTATTTGCCTTTCCTCAAAATTTCTGACTGTGTGACTAAACTAGAAATAATTATTTGTTAGGAAATTAAGTAGCAAAATTGGTTGAGCATCAGATGAAATACCTTGTGATAGCTATGAAAAAGGAAATATTAGTCCAGTTAGTTTCTCTTCGCTTGTTGCAGTTCCTTTTACTCTATGACTTAGCATTATTTTATTGTGATAAAGTCAAAGTGAACTAAGGTAGCTGTTAGTGTTTTTATATTTGCTATTATTTGTTGTACTGTAATGTTACTGTAATTGAATCATTGTAGCTTATAAAGAAATAATGATATTATCATTGTAATTATCCTTAGTTTATTGTCCATGTTTCCATATGGTGAGTCTACACAGTGTATTTCTCATAAGGTCCAACATTCTAGGACCAGATCAATGGCTTACAATTTGTGTTGTCAAGGTTACAGTCAATATTCCAATTTCTTTCCAAAAGCCAGTCTGAAATTACTAAGAAACCACCGAGTCTTCTCACTTGATTGTTACTAAAAAAGATTTCCATTTACTATGGTTGAAAGCTTCTTTTTTTCCCAGTCCTCTAACTTCAACAGTTTTCTCCATTGCTCTCCAAACTACTCCAATCATCAGCAGTTGTTTGACACACTCTCATCATCTATTGAGAACATCTGTCACAATTTGTCTCATAGTTACTTGAAGCTCCTGACTCAGATGCTTCTACATTAACCCTGCTAGGGTGGAGGCCAAATAGTTTCCTATATTGAACTGTCTGCAGCAATTAGTCCTCTCATCTACTTTTATATCTTTGACTGGAACACTGACTCATCAAGCAGTCATGGTTTCTTCTCTTCAAATCCAGCCTGCACCTCTCCATTACTCTCTCTCTCTCCATATTGGATCATCTGATCATACCTACTCTTGCAAGTCACACTACGTCCTCCTCCTCCTCTATATATGAACCCGTCACCCTTTGTTTCTTCAGATTTACTAGTTGAAACTCTGTCACTTATCTCTTGATAGCAGATATTTCACTTTTGATTCGTTTGAAACAGTTAAGCAAATGACCAATACCATCTTCCTTGGTTTTTCTCTCCACATTCCTCACAACCCACAAGAATTTCTGTAAACTATTAAGTCTTGGTATTAAATGTTTCATTAATACACTTACAATATTCTTCATTAATGTGAATTCAAATAATTTCTTATTGATATTTAGAATTGTTGTTTAATATCTTTTTGTTTTAGAATGAAGAAGTGAAACCAGGAAAACCCCCACAAGACCTGAGAGCTGAAACTGATGCTTTACTTCAAGACTTGGGTATACCACCAAATGGTTAGTATCGGTAACAAGATTTTGGGATTTCTGAAGGAAACATTTTAAATTAATTATAAACCAACAAGAAAAATGTTTTCATTAGATTAGAATCATATAAAAATTAAAATTTTTGAAATCGTTGAAAATCTGTAGAAGACTTTTGATGTATTGAGTAGGGAGATGTCTCATTCACATGATACTAAGAATAATAGAGTAAATTGCTGCTCTTTGTCTTATGACAGTATGCAAAAATGACATACATATTATGTATTTAAAAAAAGAAAGTGTATGTATGTATATATATATATATGTATAACAGCAAATTAGCAGTCATTAAATCATCAGATAGAGTGCCTTGCAGTATTCATTCCAGTTCCCTGCACTTTAATTCAAATCCAACTATGGTCAGCTTTGTTTTTAGCTTCTTTGGAGTCAATCAATATAATCCTTTCTATAATAGGCACAAAGCCTGACATTTTGGGGGAGGGGACCAGTTGATTACATCGACCCCAGTGCATAACTGGTACTTGATTTATCGACCTAGAAAGGATGAAAAGCAAAGTCGACTCCAGCAGCATTTGAACTCAGAATGAACTCAGATGACAGACAAAATACCACAAAGCATTTCACTTGGCATGCTAACGATTCTGTCAGATTGCCGCCTTGAAGTCGATAAATATAATACCAGCCCAGTCAGTACTAGAGTCACTCCTTCATTCTCTTTCTCTGGAAGAAATCTACTTTCTTCGAACCTGAAGAGGGATGGACTTTGCCAAGTTTAAACGCTAAGGACATGCTATATGTCACAACAATATCTCTATTACTATTAGAATATCGGAGCCCAAATACAGATATACTTTTTAAAAGCTTGCTGATACATTGCTTTTTTGTTTGTGCATAAAACAACAGAGTGCTCAATTTATATATAGTCACAGAGGTGCCTCATGCAATATGCAATGTATGTTTAGTACATGTAGTTACTTCACTATTATGATCTTATAACAACCTCGAAAATTTAGACACAGTGATCCTCAGTAGACTTTCACGTTTGTAAGAGAAAGTAAAAGTAAAGGTGGCAGCATGTCATCCTAACATGTGACATCACTGCTTTATTTGCTGCTCTGAAAGAAGATAGCAAAACTTTCATATTGTGTTTACAACCAAGATTAGTTCTGCTTTATTGATGCAAAGTGACTTATAATGCTAAATTTTTGCATCTCAGCAACAGACAAATCAGTAGTAATATTGTATAGCATGTAAATACTTCGTCTGTTGCTTTTCCAACTATCCAACTACAGCAAAAATATGAAGGTTGATTTCTGTGGAAAAATACACGGCTACAATTGCCATGCTATGATACAAAATTAACTGCAAGACCAAATTTATATACATATCAGCATGGTTGACTGTGTGGTTTGAGAAGTTCACTTTGTAAACACATGGTTGTGAGTTCAATCCAAATTTGTGACAGCTTGGGGAAGTGTCTTCTATAATAGCTTCATATGTGGGAATAAATCAGATAGGCAGGAACCATAGAAAAGTGTGTGTGTGTGTGTGTGTGTGTGTGTGTGTGCACGCGCGCGCGCGTGCACATGAACAAGTATGTCTTTGTTTCTCCAAGAGTACTCTAGCATGGCCAGAGTCAAATGACTGAAAGAATAAAATTATACTTCAGAATACAGCATGACCAAATGGTTAAGATCACTTAAAAGTCAGGTTTGATCCCACTGCACAGCATCTTGGGTAAGTGCCTTTGACTCTTACCTCAAATCAACCCAAATGTTGTGAGTGAAAATGAAGGGACAGAAACTGTAGTGAAGCCCATCACATGAATTGGACCTGTAATTCAAAGGAACAGTTTTGTCATATTGCCATGTTGATTCTACCTAAGGCTGACAGTGTCATACCTGTGGAACCTTCAGCCTCTTACATACTGCTGAATGAGCAGTTAATCCAATTGATTAAACAACTGAATGCTCATTGCCAAAACTGATGGAGGTTTATTTACTTACTTTACTTCAAGTCAAAACGAAAATCTCTGCTGTAAACTGAAACCAGTAAAAGAAATGAAAGCAACAATAAACATACTTTACTTCAATTGGATCACTATATTATTGTCAGAGCCTGAAGAGAATAATGTTCAGTTGAATGGAACTAAGTCAGAGTTGCCCTAATTTGAAAAGAAAAAACAACTTACTTTACGAGGCAAGTCCCTCCGGGCTTTTTTTTCTTTTTTTTCTTTCTTTTTTTTTTTTTTCTTTTTTCTTGATAATCTCTCAGATCTATCTATCTGTCAATATTCTTAAAGACCTACTCTCCATCTATCTTACTTCTGCTGCAATGCTTACTTACTGTTCCTTCAAACTAAAATGTAGTGTACAACCACCCCTCCCATCTAATAACCCCTGACGCCTCTGCTTCTCTTATCTTCTTTAATCTGTCTAATGGTCCAGATTGCTGTAAACACTTTACTCATTTCTTTCTTCCTAGAACTACATATGTTCAAGCTGAGCATCAATCACATCAACCTCAACAGTCACAGGGGATCTGGCAAACCTATAGGCATTGCCATGCCTTATGAAAGTTATATAACTACCAAAATCAATGCTTTTGAATCTTCTGAATATTTTGTTCCTGAATCAGAAATGTAATCCTCTGATATTGTAACTTTTGCTCAGATTCATCTGACATATTTCATGAAAATTTAGGTTCTGCATTGACAAATTGCTGCAGAACCAACAGTGTTGTCGGTTTGAACAACTGAGGCTGCATAAAGGCAGTAAATCACTCATCCAGAAAGGTAAATGCTTTATCATTTCTCAACATTGAACACATATCAGTAATCCCACCTTAATCATGTACAAATCCATCTCAAAATCCACCCAAGACTAGGACTCTGCATTATTCTAGTCCCTTGGCCTAAAACAGATGAATAAATTGTCAGAGAATACAGATAAATTCAAGTTCCACCTAAATATTCTCTACACAATGCCATGCAAACTGCTCGTGCATTTGAAAAAATAGAGGAAGATGCTCCATTTTAAAATTGATTCATAATTTAACCATTGCTTGATATGCCACATGCTGAAACTTAATAGAGATAAAATACATAAGAAAATGTGATGATATTATTATTATTACACTAGGGCATGCTTATTTAGTTAGCAGGTATTTTATCTTGAGGTTTTAGTGACAACAAGTCTCCTCAAATCTCAAGAATCTTCCTTAGGATTCTTGCAGAATGTAATATGGAACTTTTCTGCAGGTCAACAACATGAGTTTCAATCCCTGTCTCTTAGGTAACATTTTAGGGATTTTTCCAAGTGCACCAATTACTACAGGAATAATTGTTTTGGTCTTTCACAATCTCCTCAGCACTCTGGCTAGAACCTAATATTTCTCATTTTTAAAAATTTCTTTGGTATTGACTCTGCTGTCATAGACAATTGCAAAATCTATGATCTTAAACTGTCTATTTTATCCTCTATGATCATGTCCGATCTTGTTGCTTCAATACTATGGTCAGCCTTTATGGGTAAATACCATAAGATCTGGTAATTCTCATTTTCTAACACAGCCTTTGGTTCATGTTCATAACACTTCTCTGTTGTTTTGAAGCCATACACTTGGCCAGCATCCCAATGCACTCTTTTGCCTAGAGAGTCATGTTTGCATTTATACTCCTTTTGTGCTAGTATACTGCACTCACTCCTGTTTGGATCAAAGAGTTTAGGTCTGCTTCATTTTTTGTATACAGCTTGATGTCATCCTCACTCACCAGCAATACTATTCAAAACCTTTACTCACGCATATTTTTATTCTGAAAAGAAGAAAGAGAAAGTCAACCTTGGCAGAATTTGAACTCAGAAGTACTTACATTAAGAATTCAAATTCCACCAAGGTCAACTTTCCCTTTCACTCTTTTGGGGTCAATAAAATAAGTACCAGTTGAGCACTGGGGGCAGGGGTCAATGTAATCAACTTACCCCCTGCCCTGAACTTGTCAGCCAAATTATTATTATTATCATTATTATTATTATTATTATTATTATTATTATTATTATTATTATTATTATTATTATTATT